>CANNZV010000578.1:20449-54800 GCA_947561585.1 Caprella mutica | reverse complement strand
CAAAAGATCCCTTACTGTAGATGGACCCTTTGCTGTAGATAGATACTATGCTGTATATAGATCCTTTGCTGTAGATAGATCCTTTGCTGTAGATAGATCTTTTGCTGTAGATTGATCCTTCTCTGTAAATAGATCCCTTACTGTATATAGGTCTCTTGCTGTAGATAGATCCATAACTGTAGATAGATCCTTTGCTGAAGATAGATCCTTTGTTGTATTAGATCCTTTGCTGTAGAAATATTCTCCGCTATAAATAGATCCTTTGCTGTAGATAGATCATTTGTTGTAGATAGATCCTTTGCTGTTAATGAATCCTTTGGCTGTATAGGTTTCCATTACTGTAGATATATCCTTTGCTATAGATTGATTATTTGCTGTAGATAGATCTTTTGCTGTAGATAGATCCTTTGCTGTAAATAGAGCACATATTGTAAAAAAGAGCCTTTGCTGTAGATAGATCCTATTCTGTAGAAAGATCCTTTGCTGAAGATAGATCCTTTGCTGTAGATGGATCCTTTGCTGTTGATAAAGCCTTTGTTGTAGATAGATCCTTTGCTGTAGATAGATACTTTTCTGTAGATAGATCCTTTGCTGTAGATTGCTCCTTTGCAGAATATAGAACTTTTGCTGTTAATAGATCTTTTGCTGTAGATAGATCCTTTGCTGTTGATAGATAATTAACTGTAGATGGATCATTTGCTGTATATAGTTTATTTACTGTAGATAGATCCTTCGCTGTGGATAGATCCTCTGCTGTTTATAGATTCTTTTCTGAACATATATTCTTTGCTGTAGATAGATTCTTCGTTGTAGATAGATCCTTTGCTGTGGACAGATCCTTTGCTGTGGACAGATCCTTTGCAGTAGATAGATCCTTGACTGTAGATAGATGCTTCGCTCTAAATAGATCCCTTGCTGTAGATTGATCCTTCGCTGCAAAAAAATCCCTTACTGTAGATAGATCCTTTGCTGTAGATAGATCCTATGCTGTAGATAGATCCTTTGCTGTAGATAGATCCTTTGCTGTAAATTGATTCTTCGCTGTAAATAGATCCCTTACTGTATATATGTCTTTTGCTGTAGATAGATCCTTAGCTGTAGATAGATCCTTTGCTGAAGATAGATCCTTTGATGTAGTAGATCCTTTGCTGTAGAAAGATTCTCCGCTATAAATAGATCCTTTGCTGTAGATAGATCATTTGTTGTAGATAGATCCTTTGCTGTAAATGAATCCTTTGGCTGTATAGAGTTCCATTACTGTAGATATATCCTTTGCTATAGATTGATCATTTGCTGTAGATAGATCTTTTGCTGTAGATAGATCCTTTGATGTAAGTAGAGCACATATTGTAGAAAGATCCTTTGCTGTAGATAGATCCTATTCTGTAGAAAGGTCCTTTGCTGAAGATAGATCCTTTGCTGTAGATGGATCCTTTGCTGTAGATAAATCCTTTGCTGTAGATAGATCCTTTGCTGTAGATAGATACTTTCCTGTAGATAGATCCTTTGCTGTAGATAGATCCTTTGCAGAATATAGAACTTTTGCTGTTAATAGATCTTTTGCTGTCGATAGATCCTTTGCTTAAGATAGATCCTTAACTGTAGATTGATCCTTTGCTGTAGATAGATCCTTTGCAGTAGATAAATCCTTGACTGTAGATAGATCCTTTGCTGTAGATAGATCCTTTGCTGTAGATAGATCCTTTGCTGTAGATCGATTCTTCGCTGTAAATAGATCCTTTGCTGTAGATTGATCCTTCGCTGCAAAAAGATCCCTTACTGTAGATAGATCCTTTGCTGTAGATAGATCCTATGATGTAGATAGATCCTTTGCTGTAGATTGATCCTTTGTTGTAGTTTGATCCTTTGCTGAAGATAGATCCATTGCTGTAGTAGATCCTTTGCTGTAGAAAGATTCTCCACTTTGAATAGATCCATCGCTGTGGATAGATCCTTTGTTGTAGATAGAGTCTTTGCTGTAATTGGATCCTTTGGCTGTATAGAGTTCCTTTACTGTAGATATATCCTTTGCTATAGATTGATCATTTGCTGTAGATAGATCCTTCGCTGTAGATAGATCCTCTGCTGTTTATAGATTTTTTTCTGAACATATATTCTTTGCTGTAGATAGATTCTTTGTTGTAGATAGATCCTTTACTGTCGATAGATCCCTTGCTGTAGATAGATCCTTTGCTGTAGATAGATGCTTCGCTGTAGATAGATCCCTTACTGCAGATAGATTACTTTGCTGTAGATAGATCCTTTGCTGTAGATAGATCCTTTGCTGTAGATAGATCCTTTGCTGTAGATCGATTCTTCGCTGTAAATAGATCCTTTGCTGTAGATTGATCCTTCGCTGCAAAAAGATCCCTTACTGTAGATAGATCCTTTGCTGTAGATAGATCCTATGCTGTAGATAGATCCTTTGCTGTAGATTGATCCTTTGTTGTAGTTTGATCCTTTGCTGAAGATAGATCCATTGCTGTAGTAGATCCTTTGCTGTAGAAAGATTCTCCACTTTGAATAGATCCATCGCTGTGGATAGATCCTTTGTTGTAGATAGAGTCTTTGCTGTAATTGGATCCTTTGGCTGTATAGAGTTCCTTTACTGTAGATATATCCTTTGCTATAGATTGATCATTTGCTGTAGATAGATCCTTCGCTGTAGATAGATCCTCTGCTGTTTATAGATTTTTTTCTGAACATATATTCTTTGCTGTAGATAGATTCTTTGTTGTAGATAGATCCTTTACTGTCGATAGATCCCTTGCTGTAGATAGATCCTTTGCTGTAGATAGATGCTTCGCTGTAGATAGATCCCTTACTGCAGATAGATTACTTTGCTGTAGATAGATCCTTTGCTGTAGATTGATCCTTTGCTGTATAAAGTTCCTCTGCTGTAATTAGATCCTTTGCTGTAGATAGATCCTTTGCTTAAGATAGATCCTCAACTGTAGATTAATCCTTTGCTGTAGATAGATCCTTTGCAGTAGATAAATCCTTGACTGTATATAGATCCTTTGCTGTAGATAGATCCTCTGCTGTAAATAGATCCTTTGCTTTAGATCGATCCTTCGCTGTAAATAGATACTTTGCTGTAGATTGATCCTTCGCTGCAAAAAGATCCCTTACTGTAGATGGACCCTTTGCTGTAGATAGATACTATGCTGTAGATAGATCCTTTGCTGTAGATAGATCCTTTGCTGTAGATTGATCCTTCTCTGTAAATAGATCCCATACTGTATATAGGTCTTTTGCTGTAGATAGAACCTTAACTGTAGATAGATCCTTTGCTGAAGATAGATCCTTTGCTGTATTAGTTCCTTTGCTGTAGAAAGATTCTCCGCTATAAATAGAACCTTTGCTGTAGATAGATCATTTGTTGTAGATAGATCCTTTGCTGTAAATGAATCCTTTGGCTGTATACAGTTCCATTACTGTAGATATATCCTTTGCCATAGATTGATCATTTGGTGTAGATAGATCTTTTGCTGTAGATAGATCCTTTGCTGTAAATAGAGCACATATTGTAGAAAGATCCTTTGCTGTAGATAGATCCTATTCTGTAGAAAGGTCCTTTGCTGAAGATAGATCCTTTGCTGTAGATGGATCCTTTGCTGTTGATAAATCCTTTGCTGTAGATAGATCCTTTGCTGTAGATAGATACTTTTCTGTAGATAGATCCTTTGCTGTAGATAGATCCTTTGCAGAATATAGAACTTTTGCTGTTAATAGATCTTTTGCTGTAGATAGATCCTTTGCTGTTGATAGATAATTAACTGTAGATGGATCATTTGCTGTATATAGTTTATTTACTGTAGATAGATCCTTCGCTGTGGATAGATCCTCTGCTGTTTATAGATTCTTTTCTGAACATATATTCTTTGCTGTAGATAGATTCTTTGTTGTAGATAGATCCTTTGCTGTGGACAGATCCTTTGCTTTGGACAGATCCTTTGCAGTAGATAGATCCTTGACTGTAGATAGATCCTTTGCTGTAGATGGATCCTTTGCTGTAGATAGATCTTTCACTGTCGATAGATCCCTTGCTGTAGATAGATCCTTTGCTGTAGATAGATCCTTTGCTTAAGATAGATCCTTAACTGTAGAAAGATCCTTTGCTGAAGATAGATCCTTTGCTGTAGATGGATCCTTTGCTGTAGATAAATCCTTTGCTGTATTAGATCCTTTGCTGTAGAAAGATTCTCCGCTATAAATAGATCCTTTGCTGTAGATAGATCCTTTGCTGTTGATAAATCCATTGCTGTAAATAGATCCTTTGCTGTAGATAGATACTTTTCTGTAGATAGATCCTTTGCTGTAGATAGATCCTTTGCAGAATATAGAACTTTTGCTGTTAATAGATCTTTTGCTGTAGATAGATCCTTTGCTGTTGATAGATAATTAACTATAGATGGATCATTTGCTGTATATAGTATATTTACTGTAGATAGATCCTTCGCTGTGGATAGATCCTCTGCTGTTTATAGATTCTTTTCTGAACATATATTCTTTGCTGTAGATAGATTCTTTGTTGTAGATAGATCCTTTGCTGTGGACAGATCCTTTGCTGTGGACAGATCCTTTGCAGTAGATAGATCCTTGACTGTAGATAGATCATTTGCTGTAGATGGATCCTTTGCTATAGATAGATCCTTTACTGTCGATAGATCCCTTGCTGTAGATAGATCCTTTGCTGTAGATAGATGCTTCGCTGTAAATAGATCCCTTGCTGTAGATTGATCCTTCGCTGCAAAAAGATCCCTTACTGTAGATAGATCCTTTGCTGTAGATAGATCCTATGCTGTAGATAGATCCTTTGCTGTAGATAGATCCTTTGCTGTAAATTGATCCTTCGCTGTAAATAGATCTCTTACTGTATATATGTCCTTTGCTGTAGATGGATCCTTAGCTGTAGATAGATCCTTTGCTGAAGATAGATCCTTTGATGTAGTAGATCCTTTGCTGTAGAAAGATTCTCCGCTATAAATAGATCCTTTGCTGTAGATAGATCATTTGCTGTAGATAGATCCTTTGCTGTAAATGAATCCTGTGGCTGTATAGAGTTCCATTACTGTAGATATATCCTTTGCTATAGATTGATCATTTGCTGTAGATAGATCTTTTGCTGTAGATAGATCCTTTGCTGTAAATAGAGCACATATTGTAGAAAGATCCTTTGCTGTAGATAGATCCTATTCTGTAGAAAGATCCTTTGCTGAAGATAGATCCTTTGCTGTAGATGGATCCTTTGCTGTAGATAAATCCTTTGCTGTAGATAGATCCTTTGCTGTAGATAGATACTTTCCTGTAGATAGATCCTTTGCTGTAGATAGATCCTTTGCAGAATATAGAACTTTTGCTGTTAATTGATCTTTTGCTGTCGATTGATCCTTTGCTTAAGATAGATCCTTAACTGTAGAAAGATCCTTTGCTGAAGATAGATCCTTTGCTGTAGATGGATCCTTTGCTGTAGATAAATCCTTTGCTGTATTAGATCCTTTGCTGTAGAAAGATTCTCCGCTATAAATAGATCCTTTGCTGTAGATAGATCCTTTGCTGTTGATAAATCCATTGCTGTAAATAGATCCTTTGCTGTAGATAGATACTTTTCTGTAGATAGATCCTTTGCTGTAGATAGATCCTTTGCAGAATATAGAACTTTTGCTGTTAATAGATCTTTTGCTGTAGATAGATCCTTTGCTGTTGATAGATAATTAACTATAGATGGATCATTTGCTGTATATAGTATATTTACTGTAGATAGATCCTTCGCTGTGGATAGATCCTCTGCTGTTTATAGATTCTTTTCTGAACATATATTCTTTGCTGTAGATAGATTCTTTGTTGTAGATAGATCCTTTGCTGTGGACAGATCCTTTGCTGTGGACAGATCCTTTGCGGTAGATAGATCCTTTACTGTCGATAGATCCCTTGCTGTAGATAGATCCTTTGCTGTAGATAGATGCTTCGCTGTAAATAGATCCCTTGCTGTAGATTGATCCTTCGCTGCAAAAAGATCCCTTACTGTAGATAGATCCTTTGCTGTAGATAGATCCTATGCTGTAGATAGATCCTTTGCTGTAGATAGATCCTTTGCTGTAAATTGATCCTTCGCTGTAAATAGATCTCTTACTGTATATATGTCCTTTGCTGTAGATGGATCCTTAGCTGTAGATAGATCCTTTGCTGAAGATAGATCCTTTGATGTAGTAGATCCTTTGCTGTAGAAAGATTCTCCGCTATAAATAGATCCTTTGCTGTAGATAGATCATTTGCTGTAGATAGATCCTTTGCTGTAAATGAATCCTGTGGCTGTATAGAGTTCCATTACTGTAGATATATCCTTTGCTATAGATTGATCATTTGCTGTAGATAGATCTTTTGCTGTAGATAGATCCTTTGCTGTAAATAGAGCACATATTGTAGAAAGATCCTTTGCTGTAGATAGATCCTATTCTGTAGAAAGATCCTTTGCTGAAGATAGATCCTTTGCTGTAGATGGATCCTTTGCTGTAGATAAATCCTTTGCTGTAGATAGATCCTTTGCTGTAGATAGATACTTTCCTGTAGATAGATCCTTTGCTGTAGATAGATTCTTTGCAGAATATAGAACTTTTGCTGTTAATAGATCTTTTGCTGTCGATAGATCCTTTGCTTAAGATAGATCCTTAACTGTAGATTGATCCTTTGCTGTAGATAGATCCTTTGCAGTAGATAAATCCTTGACTGTAGATAGATCCTTTGCAGTAGATAGATCCTTTGCTGTAGATAGATCCTTTGCTATAGATTGATCATTTGCTGTAGATAGATCCTTCGCTGTAGATAGATCCTCTGCTGTTTATAGATTTTTTTCTGAACATATATTCTTTGCTGTAGATAGATTCTTTGTTGTAGATAGATCCTTTACTGTCGATAGATCCCTTGCTGTAGATAGATCCTTTGCTGTAGATAGATGCTTCGCTGTAGATAGATCCCTTACTGCAGATAGATTACTTTGCTGTAGATAGATCCTTTGCTGTAGATTGATCCTTTGCTGTATAAAGTTCCTCTGCTGTAATTAGATCCTTTGTTGTAGATAGATCATTGGCTTTAGATAGATCCTTTGCTGTAGATAGATCCTTTGCTTAAGATAGATCCACAACTGTAGATTAATCCTTTGCTGTAGATAGATCCTTTGCAGTAGATAAATCCTTGACTGTATATAGATCCTTTGCTGTAGATAGATCCTCTGCTGTAAATAGATCCTTTGCTTTAGATCGATCCTTCGCTGTAAATAGATACTTTGCTGTAGATTGATCCTTCGCTGAAAAAATATCCCTTACTGTAGATGGACCCTTTGCTGTAGATAGATACTATGCTGTAGATAGATCCTTTGCTGTAGATAGATCCTTTGCTGTAGATTGATCCTTCTCTGTAAATAGATCCCATACTGTATATAGGTCTTTTGCTGTAGATAGAACCTTAACTGTAGATAGATCCTTTGCTGAAGATAGATCCTTTGCTGTATTAGATCTTTTGCTGTAGAAAGATTCTCCGCTATAAATAGAACCTTTGCTGTAGATAGATCATTTGTTGTAGATAGATCCTTTGCTGTAAATGAATCCTTTGGCTGTATACAGTTCCATTACTGTAGATATATCCTTTGCTATAGATTGATCATTTGGTGTAGATAGATCTTTTGCTGTAGATAGATCCTTTGCTGTAAATAGAGCACATATTGTAGAAAGATCCTTTGCTGTAGATAGATCCTATTCTGTAGAAAGATCCTTTGCTGAAGATAGATCCTTTGCTGTAGATGGATCCTTTGCTGTTGATAAATCCTTTGCTGTAGATAGATCCTTTGCTGTAGATAGATACTTTTCTGTAGATAGATCCTTTGCTGTAGATAGATCCTTTGCAGAATATAGAACTTTTGCTGTTAATAGATCTTTTGCTGTAGATAGATCCTTTGCTGTTGATAGATAATTAACTGTAGATGGATCATTTGCTGTATATAGTTTATTTACTGTAGATAGATCCTTCGCTGTGGATAGATCCTCTGCTGTTTATAGATTCTTTTCTGAACATATATTTTTGCTGTAGATAGATTCTTTGTTGTAGATAGATCCTTTGCTGTGGACAGATCCTTTGCTGTGGACAGATCCCTTGCAGTAGATAGATCCTTGACTGTAGATAGATCCTTTGCTGTAGATGGATCCTTTGCTGTAGATAGATCCTTTACTGTCGTTAGATCTCTTGCTGTAGATAGATCCTTTGCTGTAGATAGATCCTTTGCTTTAGATCGATCCTTCGCTGTAAATAGATACTTTGCTGTAGATTGATCCTTCGCTGCAAAAAGATCCCTTACTGTAGATAGATCCTTTGCTGTAGATAGATCCTATGCTGTAGATAGATCCTTTGCTGTAGATAGATCCTTTGCTGTAAATTGATCCTTCGCTGTAAATAGATCCCTTACTGTATATATGTCCTTTGCTGTAGATAGATCCTTAGCTGTAGATAGATCCTTTGCTGAAGATAGATCCTTTGATGTAGTAGATCCTTTGCTGTAGAAAGATTCTCCGCTATAGATAGATCCTTTGCTGTAGATAGATCATTTGTTGTAGATAGATCCTTTGCTGTATATGAATCCTTTGGCTGTATAGAGTTCCATTACTGTAGATATATCCTTTGCTATAGATTGATCATTTGCTGTAGATAGATCTTTTGCTGTAGATAGATCCTTTGCTGTAAATAGAGCACATATTGTAGAAAGATCCTTTGCTGTAGATAGATCCTATTCTGAAGAAAGATCCTTTGCTGAAGATAGATCCTTTGCTGTAGATGGATCCTTTGCTGTAGATAAATCATTTGCTGTAAATAGATCCTTTGCTGTAGATAGATACTTTCCTGTAGATAGATCCTTTGCTGTAGATAGATCCTTTGCAGAATATAGAACTTTTGCTGTTAATTGATCTTTTGCTGTCGATAGATCCTTTGCTTAAGATAGATCCTTAACTGTAGAAAGATCCTTTGCTGAAGATAGATCCTTTGCTGTAGATGGATCCTTTGCTGTAGATGAATCCTTCGCTGTATTATATCCTTTGCTGTAGAAAGATTCTCCGCTATAAATAGATCCTTTGCTGTAGATAGATCCTTTGCTGTTGATAAATCCATTGCTGTAAATAGATCCTTTGCTGTAGATAGATACTTTTCTGTAGATAGATCCTTTGCTGTAGATAGATCCTTTGCAGAATATAGAACTTTTGCGGTTAATAGATCTTTTGCTGTAGATAGATCCTTTGCTGTTGATAGATAATTAACTATAGATGGATCATTTGCTGTATATAGTATATTTACTGTAGATAGATCCTTCGCTGTGGATAGATCCTCTGCTGTTTATAGATTGTTTTCTGAACATATATTCTTTGCTGTAGATAGATTCTTTGTTGTAGATAGATCCTTTGCTGTGGACAGATCCTTTGCTGTGGACAGATCCTTTGCAGTAGATAGATCCTTGACTGTAGATAGATCATTTGCTGTAGATGGATCCTTTGCTATAGATAGATCCTTTACTGTCGATAGATCCCTTGCTGTAGATAGATCCTTTGCTGTAGATAGATGCTTCGCTGTAAATAGATCCCTTGCTGTAGATTGATCCTTCGCTGCAAAAAGATCCCTTACTGTAGATAGATCCTTTGCTGTAGATAGATCCTATGCTGTAGATAGATCCTTTGCTGTAGATAGATCCTTTGCTGTAAATTGATCCTTCGCTGTAAATAGATCTCTTACTGTATATATGTCCTTTGCTGTAGATGGATCTTTAGCTGTAGATAGATCCTTTGCTGAAGATAGATCCTTTGATGTAGTAGATCCTTTGCTGTAGAAAGATTCTCCGCTATAAATAGATCCTTTGCTGTAGATAGATCATTTGTTGTAGATAGATCCTTTGCTGTAAATGAATCCTGTGGCTGTATAGAGTTCCATTACTGTAGATATATCCTTTGCTATAGATTGATCATTTGCTGTAGATAGATCTTTTGCTGTAGATAGATCCTTTGCTGTAAATAGAGCACATATTGTAGAAAGATCCTTTGCTGTAGATAGATCCTATTCTGTAGAAAGATCCTTTGCTGAAGATAGATCCTTTGCTGTAGATGGATCCTTTGCTGTTGATAAATCCTTTGCTGTAGATAGATCCTTTGCTGTAGATAGATACTTTTCTGTAGATAGATCCTTTGCTGTAGATAGATCCTTTGCAGAATATAGAACTTTTGCTGTTAATAGATCTTTTGCTGTAGATAGATCCTTTGCTGTTGATAGATAATTAACTGTAGATGGATCATTTGCTGTATATAGTTTATTTACTGTAGATAGATCCTTCGCTGTGGATAGATCCTCTGCTGTTTATAGATTCTTTTCTGAACATATATTCTTTGCTGTAGATAGATTCTTTGTTGTAGATAGATCCTTTGCTGTGGACAGATCCTTTGCTGTGGACAGATCCTTTGCAGTAGATAGATCCTTGACTGTAGATAGATCCTTTGCTGTAGATGGATCCTTTGCTGTAGATAGATCCTTTACTGTCGATAGATCCCTAGCTGTAGATAGATCCTTTGCTGTAGATAGATCCTTTGCTTTAGATCGATCCTTCGCTGTAAATAGATACTTTGCTGTAGATTGATCCTTCGCTGCAAAAAGATCCCTTACTGTAGATAGATCCTTTGCTGTAGATAGATCCTATGCTGTAGATAGATCCTTTGCTGTAGATAGATCCTTTGCTGTAAATTGATCCTTCGCTGTAAATAGATCCCTTACTGTATATATGTCCTTTGCTGTAGATAGATCCTTAGCTGTAGATAGATCCTTTGCTGAAGATAGATCCTTTGATGTAGTAGATCCTTTGCTGTAGAAAGATTCTCCGCTATAGATAGATCCTTTGCTGTAGATAGATCATTTGTTGTAGATAGATCCTTTGCTGTATATGAATCCTTTGGCTGTATAGAGTTCCATTACTGTAGATATATCCTTTGCTATAGATTGATCATTTGCTGTAGATAGATCTTTTGCTGTAGATAGATCCTTTGCTGTAAATAGAGCACATATTGTAGAAAGACCCTTTGCTGTAGATAGATCCTATTCTGTAGAAAGATCCTTTGCTGAAGATAGATCCTTTGCTGTAGATGGATCCTTTGCTGTAGATAAATCCTTTGCTGTAAATAGATCCTTTGCTGTAGATAGATACTTTCCTGTAGATAGATCCTTTGCTGTAGATAGATCCTTTGCAGAATATAGAACTTTTGCTGTTAATTGATCTTTTGCTGTCGATAGATCCTTTGCTTAAGATAGATCCTTAACTGTAGAAAGATCCTTTGCTGAAGATAGATCCTTTGCTGTAGATGGATCCTTTGCTGTAGATAAATCCTTTGCTGTATTAGATCCTTTGCTGTAGAAAGATTCTCCGCTATAAATAGATCCTTTGCTGTAGATAGATCCTTTGCTGTTGATAAATCCATTGCTGTAAATAGATCCTTTGCTGTAGATAGATACTTTTCTGTAGATAGATCCTTTGCTGTAGATAGATCCTTTGCAGAATATAGAACTTTTGCTGTTAATAGATCTTTTGCTGTAGATAGATCCTTTGCTGTTGATAGATAATTAACTATAGATGGATCATTTGCTGTATATAGTATATTTACTGTAGATAGCTCCTTCGCTGTGGATAGATCCTCTGCTGTTTATAGATTCTTTTCTGAACATATATTCTTTGCTGTAGATAGATTCTTTGTTGTAGATAGATCCTTTGCTGTGGACAGATCCTTTGCTGTGGACAGATCCTTTGCAGTAGATAGATCCTTGACTGTAGATAGATCATTTGCTGTAGATGGATCCTTTGCTATAGATAGATCCTTTACTGTCGATAGATCCCTTGCTGTAGATAGATCCTTTGCTGTAGATAGATGCTTCGCTGTAAATAGATCCCTTGCTGTAGATTGATCCTTCGCTGCAAAAAGATCCCTTACTGTAGATAGATCCTTTGCTGTAGATAGATCCTATGCTGTAGATAGATCCTTTGCTGTAGATAGATCCTTTGCTGTAAATTGATCCTTCGCTGTAAATAGATCTCTTACTGTATATATGTCCTTTGCTGTAGATGGATCCTTAGCTGTAGATAGATCCTTTGCTGAAGATAGATCCTTTGATGTAGTAGATCCTTTGCTGTAGAAAGATTCTCCGCTATAAATAGATCCTTTGCTGTAGATAGATCATTTGTTGTAGATAGATCCTTTGCTGTAAATGAATCCTGTGGCTGTATAGAGTTCCATTACTGTAGATATATCCTTTGCTATAGATTGATCATTTGCTGTAGATAGATCTTTTGCTGTAGATAGATCCTTTGCTGTAAATAGAGCACATATTGTAGAAAGATCCTTTGCTGTAGATAGATCCTATTCTGTAGAAAGATCCTTTGCTGAAGATAGATCCTTTGCTGTAGATGGATCCTTTGCTGTAGATAAATCCTTTGCTGTAGATAGATCCTTTGCTGTAGATAGATACTTTCCTGTAGATAGATCCTTTGCTGTAGATAGATCCTTTGCAGAATATAGAACTTTTGCTGTTAATAGATCTTTTGCTGTCGATAGATCCTTTGCTTAAGATAGATCCTTAACTGTAGATTGATCCTTTGCTGTAGATAGATCCTTTGCAGTAGATAAATCCTTGACTGTAGATAGATCCTTTGCAGTAGATAGATCCTTTGCTGTAGATAGATCCTTTGCTATAGATTGATCATTTGCTGTAGATAGATCCTTCGCTGTAGATAGATCCTCTGCTGTTTATAGATTTTTTTCTGAACATATATTCTTTGCTGTAGATAGATTCTTTGTTGTAGATAGATCCTTTACTGTCGATAGATCCCTTGCTGTAGATAGATCCTTTGCTGTAGATAGATGCTTCGCTGTAGATAGATCCCTTACTGCAGATAGATTACTTTGCTGTAGATAGATCCTTTGCTGTAGATTGATCCTTTGCTGTATAAAGTTCCTCTGCTGTAATTAGATCCTTTGTTGTAGATAGATCATTGGCTTTAGATAGATCCTTTGCTGTAGATAGATCCTTTGCTTAAGATAGATCCTCAACTGTAGATTAATCCTTTGCTGTAGATAGAACCTTTGCAGTAGATAAATCCTTGACTGTATATAGATCCTTTGCTGTAGATAGATCCTCTGCTGTAAATAGATCCTTTGCTTTAGATCGATCCTTCGCTGTAAATAGATACTTTGCTGTAGATTGATCCTTCGCTGCAAAAAGATCCCTTACTGTAGATGGACCCTTTGCTGTAGATAGATACTATGCTGTAGATAGATCCTTTGCTGTAGATAGATCCTTTGCTGTAGATTGATCCTTCTCTGTAAATAGATCCCATACTGTATATAGGTCTTTTGCTGTAGATAGAACCTTAACTGTAGATAGATCCTTTGCTGAAGATAGATCCTTTGCTGTATTAGATCCTTTGCTGTAGAAAGATTCTCCGCTATAAATAGAACCTTTGCTGCAGATAGATCATTTGTTGTAGATAGATCCTTTGCTGTAAATGAATCCTTTGGCTGTATACAGTTCCATTACTGTAGATATATCCTTTGCTATAGATTGATCATTTGGTGTAGATAGATCTTTTGCTGTAGATAGATCCTTTGCTGTAAATAGAGCACATATTGTAGAAAGATCCTTTGCTGTAGATAGATCCTATTCTGTAGAAAGATCCTTTGCTGAAGATAGATCCTTTGCTGTAGATGGATCCTTTGCTGTTGATAAATCCTTTGCTGTAGATAGATCCTTTGCTGTAGATAGATACTTTTCTGTAGATAGATCCTTTGCTGTAGATAGATCCTTTGCAGAATATAGAACTTTTGCTGTTAATAGATCTTTTGCTGTAGATAGATCCTTTGCTGTTGATAGATAATTAACTGTAGATGGATCATTTGCTGTATATAGTTTATTTACTGTAGATAGATCCTTCGCTGTGGATAGATCCTCTGCTGTTTATAGATTCTTTTCTGAACATATATTCTTTGCTGTAGATAGATTCTTTGTTGTAGATAGATCCTTTGCTGTGGACAGATCCTTTGCTGTGGACAGATCCTTTGCAGTAGATAGATCCTTGACTGTAGATAGATCCTTTGCTGTAGATGGATCCTTTGCTGTAGATAGATCCTTTACTGTCGATAGATCCCTTGCTGTAGATAGATCCTTTGCTGTAGATAGATCCTTTGCTTTAGATCGATCCTTCGCTGTAAATAGATACTTTGCTGTAGATTGATCCTTCGCTGCAAAAAGATCCCTTACTGTAGATAGATCCTTTGCTGTAGATAGATCCTATGCTGTAGATAGATCCTTTGCTGTAGATAGATCCTTTGCTGTAAATTGATCCTTCGCTGTAAATAGATCCCTTACTGTATATATGTCCTTTGCTGTAGATAGATCCTTAGCTGTAGATAGATCCTTTGCTGAAGATAGATCCTTTGATGTAGTAGATCCTTTGCTGTAGAAAGATTCTCCGCTATAGATAGATCCTTTGCTGTAGATAGATCATTTGTTGTAGATAGATCCTTTGCTGTATATGAATCCTTTGGCTGTATAGAGTTCCATTACTGTAGATATATCCTTTGCTATAGATTGATCATTTGCTGTAGATAGATCTATTGCTGTAGATAGATCCTTTGCTGTAAATAGAGCACATATTGTAGAAAGATCCTTTGCTGTAGATAGATCCTATTCTGTAGAAAGATCCTTTGCTGAAGATAGATCCTTTGCTGTAGATGGATCCTTTGCTGTATATAAATCCTTTGCTGTAAATAGATCCTTTGCTGTAGATAGATACTTTCCTGTAGATAGATCCTTTGCTGTAGATAGATCCTTTGCAGAATATAGAACTTTTGCTGTTAATTGATCTTTTGCTGTCGATAGATCCTTTGCTTAAGATAGATCCTTAACTGTAGAAAGATCCTTTGCTGAAGATAGATCCTTTGCTGTAGATGGATCCTTTGCTGTAGATAAATCCTTCGCTGTATTAGATCCTTTGCTGTAGAAAGATTCTCCGCTATAAATAGATCCTTTGCTGTAGATAGATCCTTTGCTGTTGATAAATCCATTGCTGTAAATAGATCCTTTGCTGTAGATAGATACTTTTCTGTAGATAGATCCTTTGCTGTAGATAGATCCTTTGCAGAATATAGAACTTTTGCTGTTAATAGATCTTTTGCTGTAGATAGATCCTTTGCTGTTGATAGATAATTAACTATAGATGGATCATTTGCTGTATATAGTATATTTACTGTAGATAGATCCTTCGCTGTGGATAGATCCTCTGCTGTTTATAGATTCTTTTCTGAACATATATTCTTTGCTGTAGATAGATTCTTTGTTGTAGATAGATCCTTTGCTGTGGACAGATCCTTTGCTGTGGACAGATCCTTTGCAGTAGATAGATCCTTGACTGTAGATAGATCATTTGCTGTAGATGGATCCTTTGCTATAGATAGATCCTTTACTGTCGATAGATCCCTTGCTGTAGATAGATCCTTTGCTGTAGATAGATGCTTCGCTGTAAATAGATCCCTTGCTGTAGATTGATCCTTCGCTGCAAAAAGATCCCTTACTGTAGATAGATCCTTTGCTGTAGATAGATCCTATGCTGTAGATAGATCCTTTGCTGTAGATAGATCCTTTGCTGTAAATTGATCCTTCGCTGTAAATAGATCTCTTACTGTATATATGTCCTTTGCTGTAGATGGATCCTTAGCTGTAGATAGATCCTTTGCTGAAGATAGATCCTTTGTTGTAGTAGATCCTTTGCTGTAGAAAGATTCTCCGCTATAAATAGATCCTTTGCTGTAGATAGATCATTTGTTGTAGATAGATCCTTTGCTGTAAATGAATCCTGTGGCTGTATAGAGTTCCATTACTGTAGATATATCCTTTGCTATAGATTGATCATTTGCTGTAGATAGATCTTTTGCTGTAGATAGATCCTTTGCTGTAAATAGAGCACATATTGTAGAAAGATCCTTTGCTGTAGATAGATCCTATTCTGTAGAAAGATCCTTTGCTGGAGATAGATCCTTTGCTGTAGATGGATCCTTTGCTGTAGATAAATCCTTTGCTGTAGATAGATCCTTTGCTGTAGATAGATACTTTCCTGTAGATAGATCCTTTGCTGTAGATAGATCCTTTGCAGAATATAGAACTTTTGCTGTTAATAGATCTTTTGCTGTCGATAGATCCTTTGCTTAAGATAGATCCTTAACTGTAGATTGATCCTTTGCTGTAGATAGATCCTTTGCAGTAGATAAATCCTTGACTGTAGATAGATCCTTTGCAGTAGATAGATCCTTTGCTGTAGATAGATCCTTTGCTGTAGATCGATTCTTCGCTGTAAATAGATCCTTTGCTGTAGAATGATCCTTCGCTGCAAAAAGATCCCTTACTGTAGATAGATCCTTTGCTGTAGATAGATCCTAGGCTGTAGATAGATCCTTTGCTGTAGATAGATCCTTTGCTGTAGTTTGATCATTTGCTGAAGATAGATCCTTTGCTGTAGTAGATCCTTTGCTGTAGAAAGATTCTCCACTTTGAATAGATCCATCACCGTGGATAGATCCTTTGTTGTAGATAGAGTCTTTGCTGTAATTGGATCCTTTGGCTGTATAGAGTTCCTTTACTGTAGATATATCCTTTGCTATAGATTGATCATTTGCTGTAGATAGATCCTTCGCTGTAGATAGATCCTCTGCTGTTTATAGATTCTTTTCTGAACATATATTCTTTGCTGTAGATAGATTCTTTGTTGTAGATAGATCCTTTACTGTCGATAGATCCCTTGCTGTAGATAGATCATTTGCTGTAGATAGATGCTTTGCTGTAGATAGATCCCTTACTGCAGATAGATTACTTTGCTGTAGATAGATCCTTTGCTGTAGATTGATCTTTTGCTGTATAAAGTTCCTCTGCTGTAATTAGATCCTTTGTTGTAGATAGATCCTTTGCTTAAGATAGATCCCCAACTGTAGATTAATCCTTTGCTGTAGATAGATCCTTTGCAGTAGATAAATCCTTGACTGAAGATAGATCCTTTGCTGTAGATAGATCCTCTGCTTCAAATAGATCCTTTGCTTTAGATCGATCCTTCGCTGTAAATAGATACTTTGCTGTAGATTGATCCTTCATTTCAAAAAGATCCCTTACTGTAGATGGACCCTTTGCTGTAGATAGATACTATGCTGTAGATAGATCCTTTGCTGTAGATAGATCCTTTGCTGTAGATTGATCCTTCCCTGTAAATAGATCCCTTACTGTATATAGGTCTTTTGCTGTAGATAGATCCTTAACTGTAGATAGATCCTTTGCTGAAGATAGATCCTTTGCTGTAATAGATCCTTTGCTGTAGAAAGATTCTCCGCTATAAATAGATCCTTTGCTGTAGATAGATCATTTGTTGTAGATAGATCCTTTGCTGTAAATGAATCCTTTGGCTGTATAGAGTTCCATTACTGTAGATATATACTTTGCTATAGATTGATCATTTGCTGTAGATAGATCTTTTGCTGTAGATAGATCCTTTGCTGTAAATAGAGCACATATTGTAGAAAGATCCTTTGCTGTAGATAGATCCTATTCTGTAGAAAGATCCTTTGCTGAAGATAGATCCTTTGCTGTAGATGGATCCTTTGCTGTTGATAAATCCTTTGCTGTAGATAGATCCTTTGCTGTAGATAGATCCTTTGCTGTATTAGATCCTTTGCTGTAGAAAGATTCTCCGCTATAAATAGAACCTTTGCTGTAGATAGATCATTTGAAGGGCCACAAGCCAAAGTCTCTTAACCGCAAAAATCAGGTTGCTCAAGGTAAAGTCTCTTAAGCGCTTAGCACCAGTGAAAACGGTTACAATCTTGATGTGCTAAGCGCTTAACACTCACGTAAAACGGTTGGAGTTAGCGGCAAACAAGAGTCTCTTAACCGCATCTCATTGCATAGAAAACGGAGCGAGGGTAGACTCAAGTATTAACCTTGTTCTTATTAGGTTCATTATTAGACTCTTCTATTTATATGGAATGTAATATGTTTCCAATTTTTATAATATAATAGCGGTAGATATATTGTACTATAAAAACAATAATTTTTAGAGGCCTGCAATAATTACTTCAAATCACTTAGGTGATGAAGAATAATATAAATCACGTAATTTAAGTTGACATGATGTAGTAAATTATAGCAGATCATTTTAATTTCGATTTCACGAAAGCTTTATCTTTAAGCTGCTAATTAATTTTTAAGCACTTCTTAACATCTTTATTTGACTAAACTTTAAATTACATTTTCATTCTCTGTTGCTCAATATGCAAGTCTTTAATTATCTTGTTTTTAATAAAGTAATATATTTAAATAATTGTTAACATTGCATTATACTTTCAATCACACAATATCAGAAGAGGTTAGTTGAATTAAATGTTTAGTAGAATGATGGTAGTGAACATAAATATATTTTTTAATCTATAGTAGTCGGTTCCAATCTAGTCATTTGCTTTAGTAATTTACAAATAACTTCAAAACAATAACACTCACAAATTATCTGTACTGCACAGCAATAAAACTGAATTTGTATTGATTATTTAACAGTGGACAAATTTCACATTTCCAAAAATAAACTTTACTAATTGTAATGTATATATTTTAGCATTGGTGTGGGTAAACTACAGATTGGTAAATAACAAAAACAGTGATTTGGGAATTTAACATCCTGCGGACACTCCCTCCAAGCAAATCTTTTTATTGCTTTAATCAATGAAGCTGATGCTTCTCATCATCTTGCTGCAAACCGCATGGAATTTGATAGCATATTTTTGTTATTTTTATAATAAAAACTCTACAATACCTATTTTACTTCACTTACTAATTTTAGGTCTGAAGAAAAAGAATGAACACCATTTGTTTTGATTGTCAACTAGGCATACTATAACCATTTATTATTCGTGTAAAGGTATGCAATTGGATAAACTTATTATAGGAACGTTTATATACTTTAGGAAACAAGTTATATCTTAATTAAACAAAAGCCGAAAACTTATTGTTTGTTCATAAATTTAAAAACAAAACAAGGGGGTAAAATCTTCTTTCTCAGCGTCAGGTTAATGATTCACTCTATTGTTGCTCACAGAGTATCAAAAACATTATCACTAAATAATATAAATATACAGAGTCTAATTGTATGCAGTTTGCAGAATAATGATCATAGACCTTAGTTCTATAATATTATGTAATAATAGAAGAAATAAATCTGGCGGTATTCATACAGATATTACTTTTATTAGTATCGACAATACAGATGAAGATTTCACAACTATAATTAATATATTTTAAATTTCATGAAGGAAAATAATACAAATAATGGAGTTATGCATGAGAACATTCCAAATGAAAAAAAAAATATCATATATACTTACAATTACGAACCAAATACACGAAGGTAAGATGATCTAAATAATTGATGCTGTACTTCTAATTATCAATACTGTATGTAGCTACTCTAAATAATGAAAAATGTGAATTAAGAGTAATACCATAAGTTAACTGTTAACAACTAGACTAGTATTGTGCTGAAGAGACACCAATCAATGTAATAAATTTATATTAGTAGGGGATTTAACGTCTGTTTCGGAACAAAATGCCATATCACTAAAGTCAAAAGAAAATTAAATACAAAGGACTGGAAACATAAGTGGAGAAGGAAAGTGGTTACATGAGCAGTGATACAAACAACTGTTATTACAAAGATTATGGATGCAGAAAAGCTCCTCCGTCACTTGCAAAGGAATGTGATGAAAGACACAAGCACCGGTAACTGCACTCACGGATAGAAGAGGTGATAGTAAATGAAGCCTACGAGCCTACCAAACACAAAATCTAAGAGGAAAATGAAGAGGTGATAGTAAATGAAGCCTACGAGACTACCTAACACAAAATATAAGACCTCGTAGTTGAAGAGCATAACCCTAGCGCTATCCTCTAAAACTGCAAGTAGCGTTAAAATATGAAAAACAATCTATAAACCACATTACAACAGTTTGGGTCCAAATGGAAGGCACCCCCCTTCTCTTCCAATCACCACAGACAGTTTCAGAATAGAACCTCTGTCAGCTCAATATAATCAAATGATCATAGTTAATTTTTAAGGAGAAAAAGACAGATTGACAGAGCTAAAAATTTATCATCATTTAATGATCAGCTTTATTATTTTTAATAGGAAGATTTAACGTCTGCTTCGACTCTGAGAAACATTCAGAAAATAAAGTGGCTCTATTAACAATGTTACCTATCACCAGTCTAGTGACAATGCACTGGATTATTAAAGTATTAAAGTTTCACACCTAGAAATGTGACTGAAAGGGACACAAGCACCGGTGGCTGTACATATGGATAGAAAAGGAAACGAAAATGTGATACTAAACGAAGTCTACCTAAAAAATTTAACATCGTAATTGAAGATCATAACCCTAGCGCTATTCTCTAAAACTGAAAGTAGCGTTAAAAAATGATAAACATAGAAATCCAAAACAGTTTGGAACCCAAGCGAGGCATCTCCCTTTTTCTTCCATTAACCATCGACAGCTTCAAGACCGAGCTCCTGGGGTCAATTGAAGAGGTACCTAAAAATGAGTATGGATGCAATATTGATAATTTAATAATGATACAAAAAATAAAAAACATGCTATTAAGATTCTATATTTGTTGTAAAATTCCGATAGCTAGTTATAAATAGCAGCTAGTTACATTTTTTTGATCAATTATATAGCTATTTTGAATGCAATAAATTAGATAGATATTTATTGTATTTTTGATATAGCTAATGCATATAGCATATTTATTTAAATTTGAGAACTTACTTTAAAATTTTAAATACTTCTAATTTTACATTCAATATTAGAGAATACAGCTAATTTTAATTATTAAGCTCATTTGTTACCAAAGCATGATCTTGGACCAATCGCTTTAGAATTAGTTAATCATATATATAACTCATTAAACAATTAACTTTAAATTACATCTACATGAGATCAATATGATGTTGACTTACAATAAGGAGCATCTACTAAACTACACATGTATGTATGCAGTGGCAGTACTGATGTTTGAAGGCATAGCAGAGCAATCTTGGGACAGTTGCACACCTGTTAAATAAAATACATTCATTAAAAGGTCATAAAATTAAAAAGTTAGATGCATTAGAAAGTAGCAAATTCAGTTCGGAAAAAAATATTTGGATAACAGTTACCTAACTGTGGTGATCTTACATAATTTTTATCTTTTAAAAAATTTGCAAGGGAGCTCTCTGATTAAGTTTGTGATATAATTCTAATACAATCTTTAAAATAGATTTTTTCTGCTCTGTTATATAAAAATATAAAAATCATTTTAAGATAGATAGGGTGAGTATTGAGTAAAAAGCTACAAAAGGCTCTTGGTTTTGTAGTCACCTTCCTGTGCTTGAATGTAAATATTTTTCTATTTACAGTAAATGCAAATACATTTTTAACTAGCTATATTCAACTAAGTATATTGTGATAAGCATAAGCTAAATGCTCGAGTTCATAATAGTCTACTTCTATATTTATTTATTCTTTCCCATCACTAAACTGTTTACTTTAGAACAGCAAGCTGTTGTGCATAATAAAAAAAAAAAAAAAAACAGATCAGTTGTTCAAATGAAAATATTATATTTTTTAGATTATTTGGATGAAAAGAGGATGGTACTTTATACTGAATATTAATTTTCGCATCAAATTAGCTACCGAGTTTAAACTCACTACACATTTCCCAGTAGCTTGATATTGTTTTCCATCTTCACTTTTATCAAGATAATTAAGAACTTTCTTTGCTATATTTAGATTAATTGTAATGACAAAATAGAACTACTTTGGCAATAGAATAACATTTTATGACATTGGTTAGATAATTAGATTTGACTCGATTTACAAAAAAATGTTCATAATTTATTTGTGAGATAACTTAGCTGCAATCATTAGACAAATATTAAACACAAAATTCTCATTCAAAGAGATTAAAAAAAATGATTCAAAATATTCAATTTTTGAACATTTTTAGGAGAAAAATCATTGTTAATATCAATTAGCCAACTTCAGACACATTATTATGTAGTTATGATACTTTAATTATCTATAGCTACCTTCAACATATATATACAGTGAAAAGTCTACTCACATAGCAAATCAAGATGACACTACAAGTTATCCAAGGGTGAAGTATCAGGAGATGTCCTTTCCCAAGTCTTGATAGATTTATCTGAAAGGAACAATAATTGTTTAGAAATTTTGTTAATCATATTACTGATCAGAAAATTTAACTGTTCATGACACACAACACACAGCATATTGATAAATTATAGCTACTGTATTTAATTATCAATACATAAAATTTAAAATATTTTCAACAGGTTGCATAATCATAAGATTCCTTCTTTAAATGTTTTCAAAGTTTTTGTTCTCTAAGTTGACCTTTATTATCAACTATCCTATTCTTAAGCCAAAAATGAGTAGCTTTTCAGAATATTTTTATACCAATAACTTGACTACCAATAAGTAGCTACACTAAAAATCGTATCATTATGGCCCATTGCCGCCATAACCAAAAAACAAAAAAGGAGTTTCAAGTTTATGAATATAAGCTAAATAATTGTTTAGTAGTCATATTTTCCATTTCATTTTCCAAATATTTTAATTCATAGTTGAAATTTAAAAACAACTTTTTTTGATGACAGTAGCCAATGCAAAATATTTGCAAGTTTGAATGAAATCACTATCTTTAGACAGATAAACCAATCATACATTTATAGACAATAACTTATTAAATTTAGCGTCGGAATAATATCACTGCGATTATATACCCCACAAGTGCGATGCAATTACCCTAATTCTTAGTAAATGTATGCTGTTAAATGATTAACCATCAGAGATACAAGATTGAAAATAGGTACACATCATTATCGAAATGATATTTTAGGATGGTATAAGTATGGAGCTTCTTCCTGAATTGGTTCTTATGTTAGATCAAAGTTTGCAGGAAAGTGAGATGGAATAGTAGAATACCCTAGACGATGATAGGATTTAGTGAAAAATGATTAAATTGGAATTATAAGTAGCTACTTTACTTGCTTTGATGCTCTCAATAGGTAAGACTGTTTTTATGTACATGAATCTACAAATTAACTCTTTAGCTGAGGATTTTCAAATTCATTTCAATGTTAGAATGGAGAGAAATTCTTTAGCAATTTCAAATATATATATTTTTGAAAATGAAAATACTGGACTTATTAAGCATTTTGCTCATAATTATACTTCAATTAGTAATATGGATCGAAGTTTGGTACTCCAGTTCTATCCAAATTAAATTGGCTATTTAACTAATATTATAGGTTTTACTAAAAGCATGTTAAGATACCTAAACTCATCATTCTTATCTCACCCAAACTTATAAAGTATGCTATGTAATATCTCATCAATATTTGATACACCAAAATAAAAAATTATTTTAAAAAATCTGCAATATACTGGGTGGCACGAAAGAAATGAAACCCATTTTCAAATTTTACTCATTACTCATCAAGATTTTGGCTACAAGTTACAAGTCATGACCCCACTTTGATAAATTCTACTGGCCAACAAATGAATTTTGGAGGATAAATACTTCATTTTATAAAATTTGCATCAATTCAATCTTAATATTTGAAATCTGCAAAACTTCGGAGTTAGGTAATCAATTCATCAGTAAAGTCCTAATTTTCAAAAGTGGGCCTCAACACTCCATTCCCATTTTAAATATTTCCATCTGTGGAGCAAATACTGCCTATTTGCCTAAGTAAGCTGTTATGCAGTGGTGTGAGCACTATTGGCTGGTAGCTACTACCAGCTATATTTTATTGTATTTTGAACTTTTTGCAAGACACTGACAAACAGCACCATAGATTATTTTCTAGTAGCCAATACTTCAACAACATACTACTTAGGTATGTTATACTTAACAAAGAATATCATTATTAAACTAATCACTGTAATCTAGATTTTACAATTAAAATAATAATTTACCTAATACATACAAATAACAGATTCAGACATACTTCAAAAAGTCAATAATCAATAGTTTGGAGTGTTAATTCTCCCAATTAGGTTGGTTTTATTTTTTGTACTTAAGTATCTTTATTTTAGGGTGTAGCTACTCTAAGCTTAATATTTTAATAAAATTAAATTAATGGAAACTTCATATTAAAGAGTATTTAGTTTGTAAAATTAATTTGTTGGCCTAAATAATTTTTGATAGTGGTTTTCAGACTATTATTTATAGCAATATTTGCTTAGAAGAATTAGTTCAAATTTTTAGCACAAATAAATATTTGAAATTAAATGTTGAATTATCAATATAACAACAAACTTTTTGGACATAACCCAGTATGTAATTGGTCCACAAGAAAAAAAAAATCCAATAGCTTATTTCCAATTTAATTAATAGTAAACATTAATTAATGATAAACATAAGCATTAATAGTAAGCATAAGAATTAATAGCTAGAAATCCACCGACGTTGCTGGAATATTATTTTCAAAGGGGAAAAACTATATTTAACTGTGAAAGAAACAAAAAAGTGACTAGGTAAGTAGCTAGGTTAAAACTTAAAGTAAATAATAACTAGTATCCTTTGGCTACACTGCAAGAACTGGTAAAGTGTTCAAGAAATCCTCTAGTTTGCTTTCTGTTCTCAGTAAATTGTAAAATACATGTAAATATAAGAAAATTAAACATTGTAAGTACAGAAAATGTTAAAAAATTCCCATGCTATCATACTCTTGGTCTATGTAGTAAGTAATCAATTTTAGCTAATGCCCATCAGTCTTAACTATTCTTCAAAGGCTGGAGAAAAGACCAAGATATTATGGTAACAAGTTGATAGATTCTGCCCACATCTCAGTCTGCAAAATATAGGACATTCTCAACATTTCCTGTGACAACAATCCTTAATATGAATTAATAATCATATCCCCCTATACTAATTATATTTAGCTACATGTATTTTTACTATTTTACATTATTAAGTCGAGAACAAATAGCAAAATAAGAGGTAAAGATTTCTTGGAGAACAGTTTACCAGTTCGTACAGTCTGGGAATCTGCCAAGACAGGCCAATCGAGAACTATAAAGTGTTCAAAAATAAATCCTCTATTTAGGCTTCTGTTCTCAGTAAACTACATGTAAATATAGTAGAAAATTAGAGATTGTTCACACAGAATTTCAGAAAATCTTAAAAATGTCCCATTTTCTGCTAACTGACTGGGAATCTGCTGATAAGCTGAGCTTAATAGCATGAGCTCAACTTCACATCAAATTAAAATATCTGAAAGTCAGGAGACCCTGAAGTCACTGAAAGAAGCTACATTATGCAGAATGGGCTAGGATATCTGAAATTTTTGAGTTATAAATAACAGCCTTAACTCTGCTTAGATATTGATATTAGCTGTATTAGGTACATAAATTAAATTTATATACCAAGTTGTTTTTACAAAATTACAGATAGTGCCTAGAAACCTACCTATATAATTTAGCTACATATGAATATTTAATAATGAAACAAGAAACAGATAATTGGATACTACTCATCCTGAGTCATCCAGTCTGCAAAGCGCATTCATATCCCCGAAGACCTTTGGAGACAAATTTTGAGGGAAAATAATTAATTTTCCTAATCAATTCCAATGTTTACATGTATTTGTGTTTTTATTGGAGACATTTTGCAAAAGTCTGGTCATTTTGGAGATAGATTTGAAAATCTTTGAGACAGATTTACCACACTTTACAGACTAGTTACTCATACCCTCATACTAGGTCCTACCTACTCCACTAACTGCAGCTCCAGGTAAAATAGTAATTCTCATAAACTCTCTACCTACTTGTCCCTTCAAGATTTAAGACTCCAGCCTCCAGTTAATAAAGCATGTCCAAACTGAGGCAAACGCCCCATTTTAATGGCGAGTTTGTGCCAGACTTAGATATTTTGAGCCCTTCAATTGCAAATGGAGAGATATATCTAATTTTCTCTTATGCTACACTACATTTAAAATGTTATGTTGGGGAGACTTAATGATAATTTGGTCATTTTGGAGAGAAATTTGGTGATTTTTGAAGAGAAATGGAGAGACAAATGGAGAATTTATTAAACAAAGAGATATACTATTTTACTATGGTCTTAAGCTAGCCTGAGCTAGGCTCATATTGTCATAAATTATATCCTAAAAAACATTGTATGATCGTACTAATTGTAGGACTACCCAGAGGCAAGAATAACTAGGAGAAATGTCTCTACTGCCTGAACCAGACTGCATTTTATGGTAAATTCCGCCGACATGTCGGTGGAATTTTGCCCTCTTTGAAAATAAAATTCTAGCTAAGTTGGTGGATTTCTAGCTCTTGCTGCTCTGTATTCCTAACTATGTAACCATTAATCTTCACTTTTTAGTAGAAAATCAGCCTAATTTTTGGAAATTGTTGGTGTATTTTAACTATTTTTTCAACTTTTAGAAAAAGTCAGTGGAATTTTGTGCACTAAATACAGATTGATATCTACATTTGCAATGAAGGCCTGAAGTTCTTAATTTGCTCAAAATAATTGTCATTAACCCACAAATAAAATAGCAAGAATGGACATCCAAATCATCCATATTTCAGAGGCTGGTAAATTGTAAGCCAATTTGGCTCATTTTTCTTTTTTTGAAAATTCAAGCCAAAAATTAACTTTGGAAGTTGGAACATAGGAATTAATTCATAATTTTAAGCCAATTAGGAATAGGTATCTGATTTTTATCTTTTGAAATATTATCATGGATAGACATAAGTTTTAATAGGTACTAGTCCGTGAGCCACAAGGTAGTTAGTACCTGGGGCTGGGGTTTATATAAAAGTTTATTAACTGGCCCGGCTAGTCTCAAGTCTGTATTTGGTCCACAAAATTCCACTGACTTTTTGAAAAAGCTGAAAAAATCCACCATAAATTTCCAGTAATTTGGCTGATCCACCAACATTTTAGTGATTTTACACATTTTTCCACCGAAAATTAATGATAATATAGGAATAAATAGCTAAAAATCCACCAACTTTGCTAGAAAACTTCCACCGACATGTCAGAGGAATTTACCATGAAATACAGACTCCATGTATAAGAGCATGTCAGTTAAAGCCAATTAATTAGCTTTTATTTGAAATGGTCAAATCTCAGATATGTCTAATTGGCTTTAAATTTTGAATTAATTCCTTTTTTCCCATGTTAATTTTGGCTTGAAATCTTCAAAAAATGAGCCAAATTGGCTTGGTTCATATTTTTTATTAAATTTTGGCTCAAAAATTGGCTTACAATTTTCCAGCCTCTGAAACATGGTAACAGACTGGTAACTGGGTCCTACTGAACTAGTATCTCTCAACTTAACTAGAGTCTAGTCTGTCTAGAGAGCTCAGAGAGACAAGTAACCTACATAGTACATACTAGCTAAGTTTTAGAGTAGGTAGGTATGTCAGTTAAAGCCAACTATATAATTGTCTTAGATTTCAAAAGGTCAATTCCTACTCAGATAAGTAGGTATACCTAGGTACCTAATTGGCATACAATTTTAAATTATTTCTATGTTCCTATGTTAATTTTGGCTTGAAATCTACAAAATAAGCTAAATTGGCTTAGCTCGGAATTTTTGTGAAATTTTTTTGCTCTAAAATTGGCTTAGGTACCTACAATTTTCCAGCCTCTGAAACATGACATACCTAGGTAATAGCTACCTATATACCTTCCTACTATTTTGTAATTTTAGCTTATAAGCCAAAGCTATGTGGTACTTCAGGATATAAAACAAATTAAACTACCAATCTTGCTACCTAATTAGGTAGATTGGCTTAGCCCAGGTACATTTTCAAACTCAAAATATCAAGAGACGAGTGACGACTTACCTGATGAAGAGGTTTTGTTATACAAACATATTTCGAGCGGATTCTCAATGTTAATAATGAGTTTTTGGACCTAGATTTACAATTTAATCGCTATAGGTATTTCTAATTTCAAATCTCTACAGTGTAACAGATCTAAAGCACAATAGAATGGTCTTGACTCTTGAAATTCGTGCCGAATTAGGCGGTAATAAAGGGTTGAGAAACAAAAGCTAAGCGTAATGATTGGTATACAGTTTCAAACCCTTTATAAAAACTGTTTGTAGATTCCAGTATCTTCAAACAGATTTAATTGTTTGAGAAATAGTTCGGCTAAGTGTTTTATACTATATTCAGATTCACAGCATAAGCTGTATCTACTCCAAATATATCTCAAGGAACTGAATGAGTTTATCAATAAATACATAGGTAGTTTTAAAATTAATAAAAATATTATTTTTTATACCTAAGGGTTTATTGATATTCCTGATTCAATTTACGTACTTTTCATCGAATGAATCATTCTTTCCGGACTAAACCTATACTTTTTTATTACATGAATAGTTATTACAATTCATTATCCATAATTATTGTATATATACACTCCCATAAATAACATTGCAATAATTAGCTATATATATACTTCGTTTTCTATGCCTGCGCTTCGTTTTCTATGCAATGAGATGCGGTTAAGAGACTCTTGTTTGCCGCTAACTCCAACCGTTTTACGTGAGTGTTAAGCGCTTAGCACATCAAGATTGTAACCGTTTTCACTGGTGCTAAGCGCTTAAGAGACTTTACCTTGAGCAACCTGATTTTTGCGGTTAAGAGACTTTGGCTTGTGGCCCTTCATTTGTTGTAGATAGATCCTTTGCTGTAAATGAATCCTTTGGCTGTATACAGTTCCATTACTGTAGATATATCCTTTGCTATAGATTGATCATTTGGTGTAGATAGATCTTTTGCTGTAGATAGATCCTTTGCTGTAAATAGAGCACATATTGTAGAAAGATCCTTTGCTGTAGATAGATCCTATTCTGTAGAAAGATCCTTTGCTGAAGATAGATCCTTTGCTGTAGATGGATCCTTTGCTGTTGATAAATCCTTTGCTGTAGATAGATCCTTTGCTGTAGATAGATACTTTTCTGTAGATAGATCCTTTGCTGTAGATAGATCCTTTGCAGAATATAGAACTTTTGCTGTTAATAGATCTTTTGCTGTAGATAGATCCTTTGCTGTTGATAGATAATTAACTGTAGATGGATCATTTGCTGTATATAGTTTATTTACTGTAGATAGATCCTTCGCTGTGGATAGATCCTCTGCTGTTTATAGATTCTTTTCTGAACATATATTCTTTGCTGTAGATAGATTCTTTGTTGTAGATATATCCTTTGCTGTGGACAGATCCTTTGCTGTGGACAGATCCTTAGCAGTAGATAGATCCTTGACTGTAGATAGATCCTTTGTTGTAGATGGATCCTGTGCTGTAGATAGATCCTTTACTGTCGATAGATCCCTTGCTGTAGATAGATCCTTTGCTGTAGATAGATCCTTTGCTTTAGATCGATCCTTCGCTGTAAATAGATACTTTGCTGTAGATTGATCCTTCGCTGCAAAAAGATCCCTTACTGTAGATAGATCCTTTGCTGTAGATAGATCCTATGCTGTAGATAGATCCTTTGCTGTATATAGTTTATTTACTGTAGATAGATCCTTCGCTGTGGATAGATCCTCTGCTGTTTATAGATTCTTTTCTGAACATATATTCTTTGCTGTAGATAGATTCTTTGTTGTAGATAGATCCTTTGCTGTGGACAGATCCTTTGCTGAAGATAGATCCTTTGATGTAGTAGATCCTTTGCTGTAGAAAGATTCTCCGCTATAGATAGATCCTTTGCTGTAGATATATCATTTGTTGTAGATAGATCCTTTGCTGTATATGAATCCTTTGGCTGTATAGAGTTCCATTACTGTAGATATATCCTTTGCTATAGATTGATCATTTGCTGTAGATAGATCTTTTGCTGTAGATAGATCCTTTGCTGTAAATAGAGCACATATTGTAGAAAGATCCTTTGCTGTAGATAGATCCTATTCTGTAGAAAGATCCTTTGCTGAAGATAGATCCTTTGCTGTAGATGGATCCTTTGCTGTAGATAAATCCTTTGCTGTAAATAGATCCTTTGCTGTAGATAGATACTTTCCTGTAGATAGATCCTTTGCTGTAGATAGATCCTTTGCAGAATATAGAACTTTTGCTGTTAATTGATCTTTTGCTGTCGATAGATCCTTTGCTTAAGATAGATCCTTAACTGTAGAAAGATCCTTTGCTGAAGATAGATCCTTTGCTGTAGATGGATCCTTTGCTGTAGATAAATCCTTTGCTGTATTAGATCCTTTGCTGTAGAAAGATTCTCCGCTATAAATAGATCCTTTGCTGTAGATAGATCCTTTGCTGTTGATAAATCCATTGCTGTAAATAGATCCTTTGCTGTAGATAGATACTTTTCTGTAGATAGATCCTTTGCTGTAGATAGATCCTTTGCAGAATATAGAACTTTTGCTGTTAATAGATCTTTTGCTGTAGATAGATCCTTTGCTGTTGATAGATAATTAACTATAGATGGATCATTTGCTGTATATAGTATATTTACTGTAGATAGATCCTTCGCTGTGGATAGATCCTCTGCTGTTTATAGATTCTTTTCTGAACATATATTCTTTGCTGTAGATAGATTCTTTGTTGTAGATAGATCCTTTGCTGTGGACAGATCCTTTGCTGTGGACAGATCCTTTGCAGTAGATAGATCCTTGACTGTAGATAGATCATTTGCTGTAGATGGATCCTTTGCTATAGATAGATCCTTTACTGTCGATAGATCCCTTGCTGTAGATAGATCCTTTGCTGTAGATAGATGCTTCGCTGTAAATAGATCCCTTGCTGTAGATTGATCCTTCGCTGCAAAAAGATCCCTTACTGTAGATAGATCCTTTGCTGTAGATAGATCCTATGCTGTAGATAGATCCTTTGCTGTAGATAGATCCTTTGCTGTAAATTGATCCTTCGCTGTAAATAGATCTCTTACTGTATATATGTCCTTTGCTGTAGATGGATCCTTAGCTGTAGATAGATCCTTTGCTGAAGATAGATCCTTTGATGTAGTAGATCCTTTGCTGTAGAAAGATTCTCCGCTATAAATAGATCCTTTGCTGTAGATAGATCATTTGTTGTAGATAGATCCTTTGCTGTAAATGAATCCTGTGGCTGTATAGAGTTCCATTACTGTAGATATATCCTTTGCTATAGATTGATCATTTGCTGTAGATAGATCTTTTGCTGTAGATAGATCCTTTGCTGTAAATAGAGCACATATTGTAGAAAGATCCTTTGCTGTAGATAGATCCTATTCTGTAGAAAGATCCTTTGCTGAAGATAGATCCTTTGCTGTAGATGGATCCTTTGCTGTAGATAAATCCTTTGCTGTAGATAGATCCTTTGCTGTAGATAGATACTTTCCTGTAGATAGATCCTTTGCTGTAGATAGATCCTTTGCAGAATATAGAACTTTTGCTGTTAATAGATCTTTTGCTGTCGATAGATCCTTTGCTTAAGATAGATCCTTAACTGTAGATTGATCCTTTGCTGTAGATAGATCCTTTGCAGTAGATAAATCCTTGACTGTAGATAGATCCTCTGCAGTAGATAGATCCTTTGCTGTAGATAGATCCTTTGCTGTAGATCGATTCTTCGCTGTAAATAGATCCTTTGCTGTAGAATGATCCTTCGCTGCAAAAAGATCCCTTACTGTAGATAGATCCTTTGCTGTAGATAGATCCTAGGCTGTAGATAGATCCTTTGCTGTAGATAGATCCTTTGCTGTAGTTTGATCATTTGCTGAAGATAGATCCTTTGCTGTAGTAGATCCTTTGCTGTAGAAAGATTCTCCACTTTGAATAGATCCATCACCGTGGATAGATCCTTTGTTGTAGATAGAGTCTTTGCTGTAATTGGATCCTTTGGCTGTATAGAGTTCCTTTACTGTAGATATATCCTTTGCTATAGATTGATCATTCGCTGTAGATAGATCCTTCGCTGTAGATAGATCCTCTGCTGTTTATAGATTCTTTTCTGAACATATATTCTTTGCTGTAGATAGATTCTTTGTTGTAGATAGATCCTTTACTGTCGATAGATCCCTTGCTGTGGATAGATCCTTTGCTGTAGATAGATGCTTTGCTGTAGATAGATCCCTTACTGCAGATAGATTACTTTGCTGTAGATAGATCCTTTGCTGTAGATTGATCTTTTGCTGTATAAAGTTCCTCTGCTGTAATTAGATCCTTTGTTGTAGATAGATCCTTTGCTTAAGATAGATCCCCAACTGTAGATTAATCCTTTGCTGTAGATAGATCCTTTGCAGTAGATAAATCCTTGACTGTAGATAGATCCTTTGCTGTAGATAGATCCTCTGCTTTAAATAGATCCTTTGCTTTAGATCGATCCTTCGCTGTAAATAGATACTTTGCTGTAGATTTATCCTTCATTGCAAAAAGATCCCTTACTGTAGATGGACCCTTTGCTGTAGATAGATACTATGCTGTAGATAGATCCTTTGCTGTAGATAGATCCTTTGCTGTAGATTGATCCTTCTCTGTAAATAGATCCCTTACTGTATATAGGTCTTTTGCTGTAGATAGATCCTTAACTGTAGATAGATCCTTTGCTGAAGATTGATCCTTTGCTGTATTAGATCCTTTGCTGTAGAAAGATTCTCCGCTATAAATAGATCCTTTGCTGTAGATAGATCATTTGTTGTAGATAGATCCTTTGCTGTAAATGAATCCTTTGGCTGTATAGAGTTCCATTACTGTAGATATATACTTTGCTATAGATTGATCATTTGCTGTAGATAGATCTTTTGCTGTAGATAGATCCTTTGCTGTAAATAGAGCACATATTGTAGAAAGATCCTTTGCTGTAGATAGATCCTATTCTGTAGAAAGATCCTTTGCTGAAGATAGATCCTTTGCTGTAGATGGATCCTTTGCTGTTGATAAATCCTTTGCTGTAGATAGATCCTTTGCAGAATATAGAACTTTTGCTGTTAATAGATCTTATGCTGTAGATAGATCCTTTGCTGTTGATAGATAATTAACTGTAGATGGATCATTTGCTGTATATAGTTTATTTACTGTAGATAGATCCTTCGCTGTGGATAGATCCTCTGCTGTTTATAGATTCTTTTCTGAACATATATTCTTTGCTGTAGATAGATTCTTTGTTGTAGATAGATCCTTTGCTGTGGACAGATCCTTTGCTATGGACAGATCCTTTGCAGTAGATAGATCCTTGACTGTAGATAGATCCTTTGCTGTAGATGGATCCTTTGCTGTAGATAGATCCTTTACTGTCGATAGATCCCTTGCTGTAGATAGATCCTTTGCTGTAGATAGATGCTTCGCTGTAAATAGATCCCTTGCTGTAGATTGATCCTTCGCTGCAAAAAGATCCCTTACTGTAGATAGATCCTTTGCTGTAGATAGGTCCTATGCTGTAGATAGATCCTTTGCTGTAGATAGATCCTTAGCTGTAGATAGATCCTTTGCTGAAGATAGATCCTTTGATGTAGTAGATCCTTTGCTGTAGAAAGATTCTCCGCTATAGATAGATCCTTTGCTGTAGATAGATCATTTGTTGTAGGTAGATCCTTTGCTGTAAATGAATCCTTTGGCTGTATAGAGTTCCATTACTGTAGATATATCCTTTGCTATAGATTGATCATTTGCTGTAGATAGATCTTTTGCTGTAGATAGATCCTTTGCTGTAAATAGAGCACATATTGTAGAAAGATCCTTTGATGTAGATAGATCCTATTCTGTAGAAAGATCCTTTGCTGAAGATAGATCCTTTGCTGTAGATGGATCCTTTGCTGTAGATAGATCCTATTCTGTAGAAAGATCCTTTGCTGTAGATAGATACTTTCCTGTAGATAGATCCTTTGCTGTAGATAGATCCTTTGCAGAATATAGAACTTTTGCTGTTAATAGATCTTTTGCTGTCGATAGATCCTTTGCTTAAGATACATCCTTAACTGTAGATTGATCCTTTGCTGTAGATAGATCCTTTGCAGTAGATAAATCCTTGACTGTAGATAGATCCTTTGCTGTAGATAGATCCTTTGCTGTAGATAGATCCTTTGCTGTAGATCGATTCTTCGCTGTAAATAGATCCTTTGCTGTAGATTGATCCTTCGCTGCAAAAAGATCCCTTACTGTAGATAGATCCTTTGCTGTAGATAGATCCTATGCTGTAGATAGATCCTTTACTGTAGATATATCCTTTG
>CANNZV010000578.1:0-17092 GCA_947561585.1 Caprella mutica | reverse complement strand
GGTCTTTTGCTGTAGATAGATCCTTAACTGTAGATAGATCCTTTGCTGAAGATAGATCCTTTGCTGTATTAGATCCTTTGCTGTAGAAAGATTCTCCGCTATAAATAGAACCTTTGCTGTAGATAGATCATTTGTTGTAGATAGATCCTTTGCTGTAAATGAATCCTTTGGCTGTATACAGTTCCATTACTGTAGATATATCCTTTGCTATAGATTGATCATTTGCTGTAGATAGATCTTTTGCTGTAGATAGATCCTTTGCTGTAAATAGAGCACATATTGTAGAAAGATCCTTTGCTGTAGATAGATCCTATTCTGTAGAAAGATCCTTTGCTGAAGATAGATCCTTTGCTGTAGATAGATCCTTTGCTGTAGATCGATTCTTCGCTGTAAATAGATCCTTTGCTGTAGAATGATCCTTCACTGCAAAAAGATCCCTTACTGTAGATAGATCCTTTGCTGTAGATAGATCCTTTGCTGTAGTTTGATCATTTGCTGAAGATAGATCCTTTGCTGTAGTAGATCCTTTGCTGTAGAAAGATTCTCCACTTTGAATAGATCCATCACGGTGGATAGATCCTTTGTTGTAGATAGAGTCTTTGCTGTAATTGGATCCTTTGGCTGTATAGAGTTCCTTTACTGTAGATATATCCTTTGCTATAGATTGATCATTTGCTGTAGATAGATCCTTCGCTGTAGATAGATCCTTTGCTGTTTATAGATTCTTTTCTGAACATATATTCTTTGCTGTAGATAGATTCTTTGTTGTAGATAGATCCTTTACTGTCGATAGATCCCTTGCTGTAGATAGATCCTTTGCTGAAGATAGATGCTTTGCTGTAGATAGATCCCTTACTGCAGATAGATTACTTTGCTGTAGATAGATCCTTTGCTGTAGATTGATCCTTTGCTGTATAAAGTTCCTCTGCTGTAATTAGATCATTTGTTGTAGATAGATCCTTTGCTTAAGATAGATCCCCAACTGTAGATTAATCCTTTGCTGTAGATAGATCCTTTGCAGTAGATAAATACTTTCCTGTAGATAGATCCTTTGCTGTAGATAGATCCTCTGCAGAATATAGAACTTTTGCTGTTACTAGATCGTTTGCTGTATATAGATCCTTTGCTCTTGATAGATCCGTGACTGTAGATAGATCATTTGCTGTAGATGGATCCTTTGCTGTAGATAAATATTTAAATCTTTTGCCGTACATAGATCCTTTGCTGTAGATAGATCCTTTGCTGTAGATAGATCCTTCGCTGTAGATAAATCCTTTACTGTAGATAGATCCTTTTCTGTAGATAGATCCTTTACTGTAGATAAAAGCTTTGCTGTAGATAGAACCCTACAGTAAAATGGATCTTTGCTGTAGATAGATACTTTGCTGTAGATAGATCCTTTGCTGTAGATAAATCCTTTCCTGTAGATAGATCCTTTGCTGTAGATAGAACTTTTGCTGTAAATAGATCTTTTGCTATAGATAGATCCTTTGCTGTCTATAGATCCTTTCCTGTAGATGGATCCTTTGCTGTATATAGCTGTTTTACTGTAGATCGATCCTTTGCTGTGGATTGATTTTTTGCTGTAGATTGATCCTTTGCTGTAGATAGATCCTTTGCTGTTGATAGATTCTTTGCTGAACATAGATTCTTTGCTGTAGATAGATTCTTTGTTGTAGATAGATCCTTTGCTGTGGACAGATCCTTTGCAGTAAATAGATCCTTTACTGTAGATAGATCCCTTGCTGTAGATGGATCCTTTGCTGTAGATAGATCCTTCGCTGTAGATATATCGTTTATTGTAGATAGATCCTTTGCTGTAGATAGATCCCTTGCTTTAGATAGATCCATTGCTGTAGATAGATCCTTTGCTGTAGATAGATCTTTTGCTGTAGATAGATCCTTTACTGTAGATAGATTTTTTGCTGTAGTTAGATTCTTTGTTGTAGATAGATCCACTGATGTAGATAGATCTAAGATCCTTTGCTATAAATAAATATATAAATCCTTTGCCGTAGATAAATCCTTTGCTGTAGATAGATCCTTTGTTGTATATAGATCCTTCGCTGTAGATAAATCCTCTTCTGTAGATAGATCCTTTTCTGTATATAGATCATTTACTGTAGATAAAAGCTTTGCTGTTGATAGGTCCCATACTGTAAATAGATCCTTTGCTTTAGAGAGATCTTTTGCTGTAGGAAAATATTCTGCTGTAAAAAGATATTCTGCTGTAGAAAGATCTTCTGCTGTAAATAGATCTTTTGCAGTAAAAAGATCCTTTGCTGTTGACAGATCTTTCGCTGTATAAAGATCCTTTGGTTTATATTGATTCTTTGCTGTAGATAGATCCCCTACTGTAGATAGATTACTCTGCTGTAGATAGATCCTTTGCTGTGGATAGATCCTTTGCTGTAGATAGATCCTTTGCTGTATAAAGTTCCTTTGCTGTTAATAGATTCTTTGATGTAAATAGATCCTATGCTGTAGATAGATCCTTTGCTGTAGATAGATACTTTCCTGTAGATAGATCCTTTGCTGTAGGTAGATCCTCTGCAGAATATAGAACTTTTGCTGTTACTAGATCTTTTGATGTAAATAGATCCTTTGCTCTTGATAGATCCGTGACTGTAGATAGATCATTTGCTGTAGATGGATCCTTTGCTGTAGATAAATATATAAATCCTTTGCCGTAGATAGATCCTTTGCTGTAGATAGATCCTTCGCTGTAGATAAATCCTTTTCTGTAGATAGATCCTTTCTGTAGATAGATCCTTTACTGTAGATAAAAGCTTTGCTGTTGATAGATCCCTTCAGTAAAATGGATCTTTGCTGTAGATAGATACTTTGCTGTAGATAGATCCTTTGCTGTAGATAAATCCTTTTCTGTAGATAATTCCTTTGCTGTAGATAGATCCTTTGCTGTAGATAGATATTTTCCTGTAGATAGATCCTTTGCTGTAGATAGATCCTTTGCAGAATATAGAACTTTTGCTGTTACTAGATCTTTGCTGTATATAGATCCTTTGCTCTTGATAGATCCTTGACTGTAGATAGATCATTTGCTGTAGATGGATCCTTTGCTGTTGATAGATCAATTAGTGTCGATAGATCCCTTGCTGTAGATAGATCCTTTGCTGTAGATAGATTCTTTGTTGTAGATAGATCGTTTGCTGTAGATAGATCCTTTGTAGTAGATAGATCCTTTACTGTAGATATATCCCATATTGTAGATAGATCTATTGCTGTAGATAGATCCTCAACTGTAAATAGATTCTTTGCTGTAGATAGATCCCTTGCTGTAGATTGATCATATGATGAAGATAGATCCTTTACTGTAGATAGATCCTTTGCTGTAGATAGATCCTTTCCTGTATATAGATCCTTTCCTGTAGATAGATCCTTTGCTGTCTATAGTTCCTTTCCTGTAGATGGATCCTTTGCTGTATATAGCTACTTTACTGTAGATAGATCCTTTGCTGTGGATTGATTTTTTGCTGTAGATTGATCCTTTGCTGTAGATAGATCCTTTGCTGTTGATAGATCCTTTGCTGTGGACAGATCCTTTGCAGTAAATAGATCCTTTACTGTAGATAGATCCTTTGCTGTAGATGGATCCTTTGCTGTAGATAGATCCTTCGCTGTAGATATATCGTTTATTGTAGATAGATCCTTTGCTGTAGATAGATCCTATACTGTAGATAGATCCCTTGCTGTAGATAGATCCTTTGCTGTAGATATATCCTTCCCTGTAGATAGATCCTTTGCTGTAGATAGATCCTTTACTGTAGATAGATTTTTTGCTGTAGATAGATTCTTTGTTGTAGATAGATCCTTTGCTGTAGACAGATCTTTTGTTGTAGATAGATCATTTATTGTAGATAAATCCACTGATGTAAATAGATCTAATATCCTTTGCTATAAATAAATATATAAATCCTTTGCCGTAGGTAGATCCTTTGGTTTAGATAGATCCTTTGCTGTAGATGGATCCTTTGCTGTAGATAGATCCTTCGCTGTAGATATATCGTTTATTGTAGATAGATCCTTTGCTGTAGATAGATCCTATACTGTAGATAGATCCCTTGCTGTAGATAGATCCTTTGCTGTAGATAGATCCTTCCCTGTAGATAGATCCTTTGCTGTAGATAGATCCTTTACTGTAGATAGATTTTTTGCTGTAGATAGATTCTTTGTTGTAGATAGATCCTTTGCTGTAGACAGATCTTTTGTTGTAGATAGATCATTTATTGTAGATAAATCCACTGATGTAAATAGATCTAATATCCTTTGCTAAAAATAAATATATAAATCCTTTTCCGTAGGTAGATCCTTTGGTGTAGATAGATCCTTTGCTGTAGATAGATCCTTCGCTGTAGATAAATCCTTTTCTGTAGATAGATCCTTTTCTGTAGATAGATCATTTACTGTAGATAAAAGCTTTGCTGTAGATAGATCCCCTACTGTAAATAGATCCTTTGCTTTAGAGAGATTCTTTGCTGTAGAAAGATATTCTGCTGTAGAAAGATCTTCTGCTGTAAGATACTTAGGTGTAGATAGATTCTTTGCTGTAGATAGATCCCTTACTTTAGATAGATCACTTTGCTGTAGTTAGATCTTTTGCTGTAGATAGATCCTTTAATGTAGAAAGATTCTCTGTTGTTGAAAGATTTTTTGCTGTAAATAGATTATTTGCTGTAGATAGATCCTTTGCTGTTGACAGATCCTGCACTGTAGAAAGATCCTTTGGTGCAGATTGATTCTTTGCTGTAGAATAATCCCTTACTGTAGATAGATTACTTTGCTGTAGATAGATCCTTTGATGTAGATAGATCGTTTGCTGTTTAAAGTTCCTCTGCTGTTAATAGATCCTATGATGTATATAGATCATTATCTTTAGATTGATCCTTTGCTGTAGATAGATCCTTTGCTTCAGATAGATCCTTAACTGTAGATTGATCCTTTGCTGTAGATAGATCCTTTGCAGTAGATAAATCCTTGACTGTAGATAGATCCTTTGCTGTAGATAGATCCTTTGCTGTAGATAGATCCTTTTCTGTAGATAGATCCGTTGCTGTAGATGTATCCTATGCAGAAGATAGATCCATTACTGTACATAGATCCTATGCTGTATAAAGATCTTTTGCTGAAGATAGATCCTTTGCTGTAGATAGATCCTTTGCTGCAGATAGATCCCTCATTGTTGATAGATCTTTTGCTGTAGATAGCTCCTTTGCTGTAGATAGATCCTTTGCTGCAGATAGATCCCTCATTGTTGATAGATCTTTTGCGGTAGACAGCTCCTTTACTGTAAATAGATCCTTTGCTGTAGATAGATCCTTTCCTGTAGATAGAACCTTTGCTGTAGATAGATCCTTTGCTGTAGATAGAACTTTTGTTGTAAATAGATCTTTTGTTATAGATTGATCCTTTGCTTTTGATAGATACTTAACTGTAGATGGATCCTTTGCTGTTGACAGATCCTGCTCTGTAGAAAGATCTTTTGCTGTTGATAGATCCTTTGCTTAAGATAGATCCTTAACTGTAGATTGATCCTTTGCTGTAGAGAGATCCTTTGCAGTAGATTATTCCTTGACTTTAGATTGATCCTTTACTGTAGATAGATCCTTTGCTGTAGATAGATCTTTTTCTGTAGATAGATCCTTTGCTGTAGATGTATCCTATGCAGAAGATAGATCCATTACTGTACATAGATCCTATAATGTATAAAGATCTTTTGCTGAAGATAGATCCTTTGCTGTAGATAGATCCTTTGTTGCAGATAGATCCCTCATTGTTGATAGATCTTTTGCTGTAGATAGCTCCTTTGCTGTAGATAGATCCTTTGCTGCAGATAGATCCCTCATTGTTGATAGATTTTTTTGCGGTAAACAGCTCCTTTACTGTAAATGGATCCTTTTTCTGTAGATAGATCCTTTCCTGTAGATAGATCCTTTGCTGTAGATAGATCCTTTACTGTAAATAGATCCTTTGCTGTAGATAGATCCCTTATTGTTGATAGATGTTTGCTGTAGATAGCCACTTTACTGTAAATAGATCCTTTGCTGTAGATAGATCCTTTCCTGTAGATAAATCCTTTGCTGTAGATAGATTTTAGGCTGTAGATAGAACTTTTATTGTATATATATCTTTTGCTATAGATTGATCCTCTGCTGTTGACAGATCCTGCTCTGTAGAAAGATCTTTTGCTGTTGATAGATCCTTTGCTTAAGATAGATCCTTAACTGTAGATTGATCCTTTGCTGTAGAGAGATCCTTTGCAGTAGATTATTCCTTGACTGTAGATAGATCCTTTGCTGTAGATAGATCCTTTGCTGTAGATAGATCCTTTTCTGTAGATAGATCCTTTGCTGTAGATGTATCCTATGCAGAAGATAGATCCATTACTGTACATAGATCCTATAATGTATAAAGATCTTTTGCTGAAGATAGATCCTTTGCTCTAGATAGATCCTTTGCTGCAGATAGATCCCTCATTGTTGATAGATCTTTTGCTGTAGATAGCTCCTTTGCTGTAGATAGATCCTTTGCTGCAGATAGATCCCTCATTGTTGATAGATCTTTTGCGGTAAACAGCTCCTTTACTGTAAATAGATCCTTTTTCTGTAGATAGATCCTTTCCTGTAGATAGATCCTTTGCTGTAGATAGATCCTTTGCTGTAGATAGAACTTTTGTTGTAAATGGATCTTTTGTTATAGAATGATCCTTTGCTTTTGATAGATACTTAACTGTAGATGGATCCTTTGCTGTATATAGTTCCGTTACTTAAGATAGATCATTTGCTGTAGATTGATCCTTTGCTGTAGGTAGATCATTTGCTGTAGATAGACTATTTGCTGAACATAGATTCTTTGATGTAGATAAATTCTTTGTTGTATATAGATCCTTTGCTGTAGACAGATCATTTGCAGTAGATAGATCCTTTACTGTAGATAGATCCTTTGCTGTAGATAGATCCTTTGTTGTAGATAGATCCTTTGCTGTAGATAGATTTTTCGCTGTAGATAGATCCTTTTCAGTAGATAGATCCTTTTCTGTAGATAGATCTTTTATTGTAGATAAAACCGTTGCTGTAGATAGATCCCATACTGTAAATAGATCCTTTGCTGTAGATAGATCCTTTGCTGTAGAAAAATCCTCTGCTGTAGGAAGATCTCCTGCTGTAAATAGATCCTTTGCTGTAGATAGATCCTTTGGTGTTGACAGATCTTTCGTGGTAGAAAGATCCTTTGGTGTAGATAGATTCTTTGCTGTAGATAGATCCCTTACTGTAGATAGATCAATTTGCTGTAGATAGATCCTTTGCTGAAGATAAATCCTTTGTTGTAGATAGATCCTTTGCTGCAGATAGATCCCTTATTGTTGATAGATCCTTCGCTGTAGATAGATCCTTTGCTGTAGATAGATCATTTGCAGTAGATAGATCCTTTACTGTAGATAGATCCTTTGCTGTAGATAGATCCTTTGTTGTAGATAGATCCTTTGCTGTAGATAGATTTCTCGCTGTAGATAGATCCTTTTCAGTAGATAGATCCTTTTCTGTAGACAGATCTTTTATTGTAGATAAAACCGTTGCTGTAGATAGATCCCACACTGTAAATAGATCCTTTGCTGTAGATAGATCCTTAGCTGTAGAAAAATCCTCTGCTGTAGGAAGATCTCCTGCTGTAAATAGATCCTTTGCTGTAGATAGATCCTTTGGTGTTGACAGATCTTTCGTGGTAGAAAGATCCTTTGGTGTAGATAGATTCTTTGCTGTAGATAGATTCCTTACTGTAGATAGATATCTTTGCTGTAGATAGATCATTTGCTGTATATAGATCCCTTATTGTAGATAGATCAATTTGCTGTAGATAGATCCTTTGCTGAAGATAGATCCTTTGTTGTAGATAGATCCTTTGCTGCAGATAGATCCCTTATTGTTGATAGATCCTTCGCTGTAGATAGATCCTTCGCTGTAGATAGAATTTTTGTTGTAAATAGATCTTTTGCTGAAGATTGATCCTTTGCTGTTGACAGATCCTGCGCTGTAGATAGATCTTTTGGTGTAGACAGATTCTTTTCTGTAGATAGACCCCTTGCTGAAAATAGATCACTTTGCTGTAGATAGATCCTTTGCTGTAGATAGATCCTTTGTTGTATAAAGTTCTGCTGTTGTAAATAGATCCTTTTTTGTAGATAGATCATTGGTTTTAGATAGATCCTTTGCTGTAGATTGATCCTTTGCTTAAGATAGATCCATAAAAGTAGATTGATCCTTTGCTGTAGAGAGATCCTTTGCAGTAGATAAATCCTTGACTGTAAACAGATCCTTTGCTGTAGATAGATCCTCTGCAGTAGATAGATCCTTTGCTGTAGATAGATCCTTTGCTGTATATAGATTCTTTGCTGTAGATAGATCCCTTACTGTAGATAGATCCTTTTGCTGTAGATAGATCCTTTGCTGTATATAGATCCTTTGCTGTAGAGAGATCCTTTGCAGTAGATAAATCCTTGACTGTAGATAGATCCTTTGCTGTAGATAGATCCTTTGCTGTAGATAGATCCTTTTCTGTAGATAGATCCGTTGCTGTAGATGTATCCTATGCAGAAGATAGATCCATTACTGTACATAGATCCTATGCTGTATAAAGATCTTTTGCTGAAGATAGATCCTTTGCTGTAGATAGATCCTTTGCTGCAGATAGATCCCTCATTGTTGATAGATCTTTTGCTGTAGATAGCTCCTTTGCTGTAGATAGATCCTTTGCTGCAGATAGATCCCTCATTGTTGATAGATCTTTTGCGGTAGACAGCTCCTTTACTGTAAATAGATCCTTTACTGTAGATAGATCCTTTGCTGTAGATAGATCCTTTGTTGTAGATAGATCCTTTGCTGTAGATAGATTTTTCGCTGTAGATAGATCCTTTTCAGTAGATAGATCCTTTTCTGTAGATAGATCTTTTATTGTAGATAAAACCGTTGCTGTAGATAGATCCCATACTGTAAATAGATCCTTTGCTGTAGATAGATCCTTTGCTGTAGAAAAATCCTCTGCTGTAGGAAGATCTCCTGCTGTAAATAGATCCTTTGCTGTAGATAGATCCTTTGGTGTTGACAGATCTTTCGTGGTAGAAAGATCCTTTGGTGTAGATAGATTCTTTGCTGTAGATAGATCCCTTACTGTAGATAGATCAATTTGCTGTAGATAGATCCTTTGCTGAAGATAGATCCTTTGTTGTAGATAGATCCTTTGCTGCAGATAGATCCCTTATTGTTGATAGATCCTTCGCTGTAGATAGATCCTTTGCTGTAGATAGATCATTTGCAGTAGATAGATCCTTTACTGTAGATAGATCCTTTGCTGTAGATAGATCCTTTGTTGTAGATAGATCCTTTGCTGTAGATAGATTTCTCGCTGTAGATAGATCCTTTTCAGTAGATAGATCCTTTTCTGTAGACAGATCTTTTATTGTAGATAAAACCGTTGCTGTAGATAGATCCCACACTGTAAATAGATCCTTTGCTGTAGATAGATCCTTAGCTGTAGAAAAATCCTCTGCTGTAGGAAGATCTCCTGCTGTAAATAGATCCTTTGCTGTAGATAGATCCTTTGGTGTTGACAGATCTTTCGTGGTAGAAAGATCCTTTGGTGTAGATAGATTCTTTGCTGTAGATAGATTCCTTACTGTAGATAGATATCTTTGCTGTAGATAGATCATTTGCTGTATATAGATCCCTTATTGTAGATAGATCAATTTGCTGTAGATAGATCCTTTGCTGAAGATAGATCCTTTGTTGTAGATAGATCCTTTGCTGCAGATAGATCCCTTATTGTTGATAGATCCTTCGCTGTAGATAGATCCTTCGCTGTAGATAGAATTTTTGTTGTAAATAGATCTTTTGCTGAAGATTGATCCTTTGCTGTTGACAGATCCTGCGCTGTAGATAGATCTTTTGGTGTAGACAGATTCTTTTCTGTAGATAGACCCCTTGCTGAAAATAGATCACTTTGCTGTAGATAGATCCTTTGCTGTAGATAGATCCTTTGTTGTATAAAGTTCTGCTGTTGTAAATAGATCCTTTTTTGTAGATAGATCATTGGTTTTAGATAGATCCTTTGCTGTAGATTGATCCTTTGCTTAAGATAGATCCATAAAAGTAGATTGATCCTTTGCTGTAGAGAGATCCTTTGCAGTAGATAAATCCTTGACTGTAAACAGATCCTTTGCTGTAGATAGATCCTCTGCAGTAGATAGATCCTTTGCTGTAGATAGATCCTTTGCTGTATATAGATTCTTTGCTGTAGATAGATCCCTTATTGTAGATAGATCCTTTTGCTGTAGATAGATCCTTTGCTGTATATAGATCCTTTGCTGTAGAGAGATCCTTTGCAGTAGATAAATCCTTGACTGTAGATAGATCCTTTGCTGTAGATAGATCCTTTGCTGTAGATAGATCCTTTTCTGTAGATAGATCCGTTGCTGTAGATGTATCCTATGCAGAAGATAGATCCATTACTGTACATAGATCCTATGCTGTATAAAGATCTTTTGCTGAAGATAGATCCTTTGCTGTAGATAGATCCTTTGCTGCAGATAGATCCCTCATTGTTGATAGATCTTTTGCTGTAGATAGCTCCTTTGCTGTAGATAGATCCTTTGCTGCAGATAGATCCCTCATTGTTGATAGATCTTTTGCGGTAGACAGCTCCTTTACTGTAAATAGATCCTTTGCTGTAGATAGATCCTTTCCTGTAGATAGAACCTTTGCTGTAGATAGATCCTTTGCTGTAGATAGAACTTTTGTTGTAAATAGATCTTTTGTTATAGATTGATCCTTTGCTTTTGATAGATACTTAACTGTAGATGGATCCTTTGCTGTTGACAGATCCTGCTCTGTAGAAAGATCTTTTGCTGTTGATAGATCCTTTGCTTAAGATAGATCCTTAACTGTAGATTGATCCTTTGCTGTAGAGAGATCCTTTGCAGTAGATTATTCCTTGACTTTAGATTGATCCTTTACTGTAGATAGATCCTTTGCTGTAGATAGATCTTTTTCTGTAGATAGATCCTTTGCTGTAGATGTATCCTATGCAGAAGATAGATCCATTACTGTACATAGATCCTATAATGTATAAAGATCTTTTGCTGAAGATAGATCCTTTGCTGTAGATAGATCCTTTGTTGCAGATAGATCCCTCATTGTTGATAGATCTTTTGCTGTAGATAGCTCCTTTGCTGTAGATAGATCCTTTGCTGCAGATAGATCCCTCATTGTTGATAGATTTTTTTGCGGTAAACAGCTCCTTTACTGTAAATGGATCCTTTTTCTGTAGATAGATCCTTTCCTGTAGATAGATCCTTTGCTGTAGATAGATCCTTTACTGTAAATAGATCCTTTGCTGTAGATAGATCCCTTATTGTTGATAGATGTTTGCTGTAGATAGCCACTTTACTGTAAATAGATCCTTTGCTGTAGATAGATCCTTTCCTGTAGATAAATCCTTTGCTGTAGATAGATTTTAGGCTGTAGATAGAACTTTTATTGTATATATATCTTTTGCTATAGATTGATCCTCTGCTGTTGACAGATCCTGCTCTGTAGAAAGATCTTTTGCTGTTGATAGATCCTTTGCTTAAGATAGATCCTTAACTGTAGATTGATCCTTTGCTGTAGAGAGATCCTTTGCAGTAGATTATTCCTTGACTGTAGATAGATCCTTTGCTGTAGATAGATCCTTTGCTGTAGATAGATCCTTTTCTGTAGATAGATCCTTTGCTGTAGATGTATCCTATGCAGAAGATAGATCCATTACTGTACATAGATCCTATAATGTATAAAGATCTTTTGCTGAAGATAGATCCTTTGCTCTAGATAGATCCTTTGCTGCAGATAGATCCCTCATTGTTGATAGATCTTTTGCTGTAGATAGCTCCTTTGCTGTAGATAGATCCTTTGCTGCAGATAGATCCCTCATTGTTGATAGATCTTTTGCGGTAAACAGCTCCTTTACTGTAAATAGATCCTTTTTCTGTAGATAGATCCTTTCCTGTAGATAGATCCTTTGCTGTAGATAGATCCTTTGCTGTAGATAGAACTTTTGTTGTAAATGGATCTTTTGTTATAGAATGATCCTTTGCTTTTGATAGATACTTAACTGTAGATGGATCCTTTGCTGTATATAGTTCCGTTACTTAAGATAGATCATTTGCTGTAGATTGATCCTTTGCTGTAGGTAGATCATTTGCTGTAGATAGACTATTTGCTGAACATAGATTCTTTGATGTAGATAAATTCTTTGTTGTATATAGATCCTTTGCTGTAGACAGATCATTTGCAGTAGATAGATCCTTTACTGTAGATAGATCCTTTGCTGTAGATAGATCCTTTGTTGTAGATAGATCCTTTGCTGTAGATAGATTTTTCGCTGTAGATAGATCCTTTTCAGTAGATAGATCCTTTTCTGTAGATAGATCTTTTATTGTAGATAAAACCGTTGCTGTAGATAGATCCCATACTGTAAATAGATCCTTTGCTGTAGATAGATCCTTTGCTGTAGAAAAATCCTCTGCTGTAGGAAGATCTCCTGCTGTAAATAGATCATTTGCTGTAGATAGATCCTTTGGTGTTGACAGATCTTTCGTGGTAGAAAGATCCTTTGGTGTAGATAGATTCTTTGCTGTAGATAGATCCCTTACTGTAGATAGATCAATTTGCTGTAGATAGATCCTTTGCTGAAGATAAATCCTTTGTTGTAGATAGATCCTTTGCTGCAGATAGATCCCTTATTGTTGATAGATCCTTCGCTGTAGATAGATAATTTGCTGTAGATAGATCATTTGCAGTAGATAGATCCTTTACTGTAGATAGATCCTTTGCTGTAGATAGATCCTTTGTTGTAGATAGATCCTTTGCTGTAGATAGATTTCTCGCTGTAGATAGATCCTTTTCAGTAGATAGATCCTTTTCTGTAGACAGATCTTTTATTGTAGATAAAACCGTTGCTGTAGATAGATCCCACACTGTAAATAGATCCTTTGCTGTAGATAGATCCTTAGCTGTAGAAAAATCCTCTGCTGTAGGAAGATCTCCTGCTGTAAATAGATCCTTTGCTGTAGATAGATCCTTTGGTGTTGACAGATCTTTCGTGGTAGAAAGATCCTTTGGTGTAGATAGATTCTTTGCTGTAGATAGATTCCTTACTGTAGATAGATATCTTTGCTGTAGATAGATCATTTGCTGTATATAGATCCCTTATTGTAGATAGATCAATTTGCTGTAGATAGATCCTTTGCTGAAGATAGATCCTTTGTTGTAGATAGATCCTTTGCTGCAGATAGATCCCTTATTGTTGATAGATCCTTCGCTGTAGATAGATCCTTCGCTGTAGATAGAATTTTTGTTGTAAATAGATCTTTTGCTGAAGATTGATCCTTTGCTGTTGACAGATCCTGCGCTGTAGATAGATCTTTTGGTGTAGACAGATTCTTTTCTGTAGATAGACCCCTTGCTGAAAATAGATCACTTTGCTGTAGATAGATCCTTTGCTGTAGATAGATCCTTTGTTGTATAAAGTTCTGCTGTTGTAAATAGATCCTTTTTTGTAGATAGATCATTGGTTTTAGATAGATCCTTTGCTGTAGATTGATCCTTTGCTTAAGATAGATCCATAAAAGTAGATTGATCCTTTGCTGTAGAGAGATCCTTTGCAGTAGATAAATCCTTGACTGTAAACAGATCCTTTGCTGTAGATAGATCCTCTGCAGTAGATAGATCCTTTGCTGTAGATAGATCCTTTGCTGTATATAGATTCTTTGCTGTAGATAGATCCCTTACTGTAGATAGATCCTTTTGCTGTAGATAGATCCTTTGCTGTATATAGATCCTTTGCTGTAGAGAGATCCTTTGCAGTAGATAAATCCTTGACTGTAGATAGATCCTTTGCTGTAGATAGATCCTTTGCTGTAGATAGATCCTTTTCTGTAGATAGATCCGTTGCTGTAGATGTATCCTATGCAGAAGATAGATCCATTACTGTACATAGATCCTATGCTGTATAAAGATCTTTTGCTGAAGATAGATCCTTTGCTGTAGATAGATCCTTTGCTGCAGATAGATCCCTCATTGTTGATAGATCTTTTGCTGTAGATAGCTCCTTTGCTGTAGATAGATCCTTTGCTGCAGATAGATCCCTCATTGTTGATAGATCTTTTGCGGTAGACAGCTCCTTTACTGTATAATAGATCCTTTGCTGTAGATAGATCCTTTCCTGTAGATAGAACCTTTGCTGTAGATAGATCCTTTGCTGTAGATAGAACTTTTGTTGTAAATAGATCTTTTGTTATAGATTGATCCTTTGCTTTTGATAGATACTTAACTGTAGATGGATCCTTTGCTGTATATAGTTCCGTTACTTTAGATAGATCATTTGCTGTAGATTGATCCTTTGCTGTAGGTAGATCATTTGCTGTAGATAGAATATTTGCTGAACATAGATTCTTTGATGTAGATAAATTCTTTGTTGTATTTAGATCCTTTGCTGTAGGCAGATCATTTGCAGTAGATAGATCCTTTACTGTAGATAGATCCTTTGCTGTAGATAGATCCTTTGTTGTAGATAGATCCTTTGCTGTAGATAGATCCTTTGCTGTAGATAGATCCTTTGCTGTATATAGATCCTTTGCTGTAGTTCGATCCTTCGCTGTAAATAGATCCTTTGCTTTAGATTGATCCTTTGCTGCAAAAAGATCCCTTACTGTAGATAGATCCATTGCTGTAGATAGATCCTATGCTGTAGAAATATCCCTTGCTGTAGATAGATCACTTGCTGTAGATTGATCCTTCGCTGTAAATAGATCCCTTACTGTAGATAGGTCCTTTGCCGTAGATAGATCCTTTGCTGTAGATAGATTCTTTGCTGTAGATAGATCTTTTGCTGTAGTAGTTCCTTTGCTGTAGAAAGATTCTCCGCTATAAATTGATCCTTTGCTGTAGATAGATCCTTTGCAGTAGATTGACCATTTGCTGTTGATAGATCTTTTGCTGTTATAGATCCTTTGATGTAGATAGATCACTTATTGTAGATAGATCCTTTGCTGTAGATAGATCTTATGCTATAGAAAGAACCTTTGCTGAAGATAGATCATTTGCTATAGATTGATCCTTTGCTGTATATAGATCCTTCGTTGTAGGTAGATCTGTTTCTGTAGATAGATTCTTTGCTGAAGATAGATTTTCTTCTCTTGATAGATTCTTTGCAGTAGATGTATCATATGCAGTAGATATATACTTTACTGTACATAGATCCTATGCTGTATAAAGATCCTTTGCTGAAGATAGGTCCTTTGCTGTAAATAGATCCTTTGCTGCAGATAGGTCCCTTGCTGTGGATTGATCAAATGATTGAGATAGATCCTTTACTGTAGATAGGTCCTTTGCTGTAGATAGATCCTTTACTGTAGATAGATCCTTTGCTGTAGATGGATCCTTATATGTAGATAGTTCCTTTGCTGAAGATAAATCGTATGTTGTAGATAGATAATTTGCTGTAGATAGATCCTTTACTGTAGATAGATCCTTTCTGTAGATAGATCCTTTTCTGTAGATAGATCCTTTTTTTGTAGATAGATCCTTTCTGTAGATAGATCTTTTATTGTAGATAAAACTGTTGCTGTAGATAGATCCCATACTGTAAATAGATCCCTTGCTGTAGATAGATCCTTTGCTGTAGAAAGATCCTCTGCTGTAGAAAGATCTTCTGCTGTAAATAGATCTTTTGCTGTAGATAGATCCTTTGCTGTTGACAGATCTTCGCTGTAAAAAGATCCTTTGGTGTAGATAGATTCATTGCTGTAGATAGATCCCTACTGTAGATAGATCCTTTGCTGTAGATAGATCTTTTGCTGTAGATAGATCCTTTGCTGTAGAGAGATCCTTTGCAGTAGAATAAATCCTTGACTGTAGATAGATCCTTTGCTGTAGATAGATCCTTTGCTGTAAATAGATCCTTTGCTGTAGGTATATCCTTTCCTATAGATAGATCCTTTGCTGTAGATAGATCCTTTGCTGTAGATAGAACTTTTGTTGTAAATAGATCTTCTGTTATAGATTGATCCTTTGTTGTTGATAGATACTTAACTGTAGATGGATCCTTTGCTGTATATAGTCCCGTTACTTTAGATAGATCATTTGCTGTAGATTGATCCTTTGCTGTAGTTAGATCATTTGCTGAAATAAATTATTTTCTGAACATAGATTCTTTGATGTAGATAGATTCTTTGTTGTATATAGATCCTTTGCTGTAGACAGATCCTTTGCAGTAGATAGATCCTTTACTGTAGATAGATCCTTTGCTGTAGATAGATTCGTAGCTGTACATAGATTCTTTGTTTTAGATTGATCCTTTGCAGTAGATAGATCCTTTGTAGTAGATAGATCTTTTACTGTAGATAGATCCTTAGCTGTAGATAGATCTAAGATCCTTTGCTGTAAATGAATAAATGAATCCTTTGTCGTAGATAGATGCCTTGCCGTAGATAGATCCTTTGTTGTAGATAGATCCTTTGCTGTAGATAGATTTTTCGCTGTAGATAGATCCATTTCTGTAGATAGATCTTTTTATGTAGATAGTTCTTTTATTGTAGATAAACCGTTGCTGAAGATAGATCCCATACTGTAAATAGATCCTTTGCTGTAGATAGATCCCTTGCTGTAGAAAAAATCCTCTGCTGTAGAAAGATCTCCTGCTGTAAATAGATCCTTTGCTGTAGATAGATCCTTTTGGTGTTGACAGATCCTTTTCTGTAGATAGATCCTTTTCTGTAGATAGATCCTTACTGTTGATAAAACCTTTGCAGTTGATAGATCCCATACTGTAAATAGATCCTTTGCTGTAGAAAGATCCTCTGCTGTAGAAAGATCCTCTGCTGTAGAAAGATCTTCTGCTGTAAATAGATCCTTTGCTGTAGATAGATCCTTCAGTGTTGACAGATCTTTCGCTGTAGAAAGATCCTTTGGTGTAGATAGATCTTTGCTGTAGATAGATCCCTTACTGGTAGATAGAACACTTGCTGTAGATAGATCATTTGCTG
>CANNZV010000577.1:0-255629 GCA_947561585.1 Caprella mutica | reverse complement strand
GGTATGTATACATTGAATTAGGTAGGTTCTGGAACATTTCTTATGGAGCAACCAAAACTGCACCACATAGTGAAAATAATGCTAACAGCTTTTTAGGAGGTAAACACGATGCTGAGTGTTCTCATTACTCCATTGTTAAACTGAATGTTCATTTCGAACTCTAATTATGAAATCTATAATGAAATGGTGAATATAGATAGACTAGCCAAGGACTACTTTCATCTCGAAACAGACTAAAAACTAGACCAGATTTATCGGTTATCCTAATAGCGCTCACTTTCACATTAATGGCACAATGTAAGCTCATTTATTTTATGGGAAATTATTAGGTTGTTAAAGAATAAGAAGTTTATCTATTATACTTAAAGTATTTTAATTTTTTAAATTAATTTGGCATAATATCTTGAAAGCATTGTATGTACATATTTTCAAAGATAATAATATTTTGATATAACTATTGAATATTAAAAAATTTACATCACCACTCATCTTAAACCAATTAATTAAAGAAAATAGAAATTATAATAATTTTTCCTTTTGTATATGTTATGCGCCGTCAGCCAATATGCGCTAACGATGGATCCATTGTTAGCGCGGACATCAACACAGTAAACAGATAAATAGTAAAATATGCATTATGTCTCTATCGAAGCTAATTGAACGAGTGGTCCATTTGGACCGCTAACCTAACCTTAAATAATTATTTAGCTCATGCCATCATATACATTATATGGTATACACACCAACAAATAAATGTGAATATTACAGCTAATAATTAATTAGTCTATAATAATAGCCTGTATTGCTTGTGGGGCATGATCCAATTAACTCGTTATTTAATTATTATATACTTTTTGTTCTATGCTCAAAAATGTGTACCTAACAATAACACAATCTAGAAAGTGATGTTCTGGCCAATGTTAAACACGTGGTTAATACATGGAGGTTAATGTGAATTCCATGTAAATGAGTTATCCTGGTATCATTTTTTTGGATCTGCTAGAAGGTTAAAAGGATCAGGTGGGCAGGACAGTAATTACTATAGGTATATAGGTACAGGGTCAGTAGGACTACAGGTAAAACTTCTATAACGGCCACCTATGTACCAAGATTGAGCTTTTTCAGATGTTAATGGCAGTACGTTTCTTACGATAATAAAACCTACAAAGGTCTAATCTCCGACAGGATAAAACTTATAGCGGCCATTGTTGCTATAAGGTTCATAATTTGTTACATAGGCTGGCCGTTATGGGAGCTTCACCTGTATATGGTCATTTGGACTATATAGATGGAATGCATTGCATGTATTACTATTTTAATACTTTGGTAATTTGAAAAGAACATGGAGATAATTGGGTTTAATTATTTTGCTTAGGATAATCTATTCAAATTGTATAATTAGAATATTAATTGAATTCCTCCTATTTAAAGATTTTTTTTATACAATTACTAATTAAAATGATAATTATAGCAAGAGAGTGCATTGGTCAATAGTGTAATATTAAAATTAATTAAAGTCAATTTTTAAAACCCATTAGGGTTATAAATGAGTTAATATAGAAAAAAAAGGAGAATTCCAATTTCAAAGAATTTCCAAATTCCCTTTTTAATATTTTCTCTTTTTAAGTTTATACACTTTAATGGCAGATCAAGTTTAAGATTAAATTAAACCAAATTAATTGAAATAATTATTCGGCAACATAGATTGACGGATAGTATGAATCGAGTCTCTTATTGATCGATAGTTAAACCCTTTATATACTCTGAATGAATTTGAGCGTGTATAAGAACATTATTTTTATAATATGCTTGTAACATATTGGTAAAGAATCTATATTGAACAATTAAAAATATCTTTTTTTTTAAAACATTGTGCCTAACTAATGTATGTGCTATAATATATCAAAGAGTTTATCCCAAAAAAGTGTAAAATTAATCACTTGAAAGGGGACATATGTCGCCTTAAAGGCATAAATGGTTATATTGTTTTAGTACAGAGAGGTTAAACTAAACGGTTTTCTAGAATACCTTCAATATATATATAAGGAAATATATAGAGAAAGAGCTCTAGAAGAAAAATTTGTCAGCAATGGTTAATTAGTTGCATATCAAATCCACTGTTTGCTATATGAAGATTATAAGATTATAATCATAAGACTTATATGTATAAAAAATATATATGATAAAGAGATTATTTATTGAAAATAGGAATCCATTATATGACAGTTGGTCATAAAAGTAATTGCTTGGTCAAGATTTTTCACTACTTGATTCAATCACGTTCAAATCTATATTATTTTTAAATATGTTCAATTTTTCAGAAATATAGGTTTATTTTATCCTACTGAAGTTATTTATTCTCTCTAACTTTATGTAAGGGTGAATTTCTATTTAATTGATTAAAATAACAGCCTTTACATCATTTTACATAGATCTTTTAACACGTATACCGAGCCAAAAACTTACCCTCTGTTTCCTTTACAAATCACAAATACACCCAGGCAACAAGGATATATTCCTGGGATATTAAGGGAATATTCCAGGAATATATCCTTCTTCCCAGTGTTATTCCCTTAATATCCCAGGAATAATGCATTTTACCTGGGACGTTTACCCATAAATTTTCTTTTTCCAGTTCTAGATTTCATTCGGTATTTAATAAGACCTCTAATTCTTAATTAGAGTCTAATTTTCCTCTACATTCAAGAAGCATTAGTTAAGTAAAATAATATCAAGTAACGGTATCTAATTATACTTTTAATGGGTGCTTGCGTGATAAAGACACACGCCTGTTGCACACAAGTCTGCCTGACGCGACCCACGTAACATGTGACTTTGGTTTGTTACTTAGGAGTGCCTACATGTTCGTTAAAAGAGCCTACATGTCAGTAGAAGAGTTTTATTATCTTGGAAATGATTATAGAAATCCTTCAAGAATATGAAGGACTACAAATCCTTGCGATCGAATTGTTAATGAGGGAAAAAAGTTAATAAATACAGGCACTAAATTTTTATTCAAAATGGTGATTGATAAGTAATGAATTTTGTAAACAATAAGATAACTCGTAAATAAAGATTATTACATTTAGAAGAATATTATTTGATAATTATAAATAATACGGAAGTTTTTTATATATTGACCAAAAATTTACATTTTTTTTCATTTTTGAAAAAATTGAAAAATATTCAAAAATCCGTTAAAAAATCTTTTGAAACGTCTCAAAAGTGAAGACTCATCGAATCATCATAGAGAAAGGGTTATTGGTACTGCAGACACTAGTATTTTGACTATTAAGATGTGGTCTGAGATGAAACCACTTTTCGTCGGGAAATATGATCTTCTGCGGGTCCATGTTATAGTCTGAGAAATCCAATGGAAAAAGCTCAGACGCTGAAATTTGTGTTTTTAAGTTTTAAATCATGATGCCTGGTCTTCTGAGTTGTATGGTAGGAAATAAAATTTTCGTGCCACTTGGCGAATATTATTGGAGTTTGCAGGTTTTGGTCCATTTCTTGCTGGTTATCGCTTGCGCTGTCAGGTGAAGCTTTGGTCGTCCAGTTCTCAAAGTGTTTTCGATTCTGTTACTTTTAAATGCTTCTAATGACCTGAATGCAGTTGACAGTGGGTGGCTTTTCTTGCTGTTGTTTCATACTTCAATGAAATTTACGTTTCACTATACTGCAGGCGATCTTTTTCTTCCATATTCAAGTACAATGTACTTTTTTGATCACCAGAAAACATTTTTATTTTTGTTGTGATTTTGGGAGATTTTTTCAGTGAAATTTATTTTTCAAATTATATTTTTCAAAAATAGAAATAAATACCATTTTTGGGTAAGATTTACAAAACCTCTGTATAAAAATAAAAATAATATTTTATTTTTGAGTTAACTTATTTTTATAAAATCCCATATTTATCAACCACACTGTATATGAAATTTTCATTTATTATATTTCATTTGCAAGAATAATCTTATGTTTGTACTATTTTATGTTTATCATATAGCATAATAATGTAAATATTTTGTCTTGAATAAACAAGGTTTTTTTAATATTTCATTAAATTTAGCTATTCATAAAGGTTAAATTAAGTGGCTGGTCGTAAACATTTAATAAAATAAATATTATGTAAAAATCCTATTAAATTAAAATTTTCAAATTCCACCCTATTATAGTTTCAAGTTTACGATCATATAAGAAAAACTCGAAAAAGTATATATGGAATAAAATACACGTTAAATTATAATAATCATGTACATATTTTCTAAATATAACATCTGAGTCCTCTTACCCTTTTAATTTTTGAATTCATTATATACCCTGTTTACATTTTCTATGGAGAGGTAAATCGTACTCTGAATATCATTTCCTGGTGTCATCTTGATTTTCTTACAAATCATATTTTTTCAGGTAAACGGATGTTAAAGTTTTAATTCCTGGTTTTAATCTGGGTCAACTATTATATAAATTCTTATAGCATTGCTTTTTTTAGCGCGTCTGTTTTAAGTCACGTCCACCGCCGAGTCAATTCCTACTTACAAGGAGGAGGTCACACGGTGGAGAACCCACACTGCAAAATATGCGAGGAACATCGAATATTTCACAGTAAAGATCGGCAGAAATAAACATTATATAAAAATATTCTACATAAGTTTAAGATTTTGATATATAATTTATATTATAATTATGTTTGTGTTTTATACGTACGTTTCACCTTTCAGAAAAAATGTCTTTGACTTGGTATACAAAAAATGATGTAAAAGCTATTATAATGATAAATTGAATACAAATTCAACCGTATGGAAAAGATCATCAACATTGTAGCTTTTAATATTTACTATAGCTAGCGACGGTAATTTCTGTGCTGGGTCTTCACCGTGTCAACTTACGTAGGTTTTTTTTTCTGTTTACTATAGACAAGGACTGAACGCAAATGCTTAGCGCATTTTACCTACATTATATTCTACACAATTTGATGAAAAATCAAAGACTTTTTTAACCTGGAAGTTAGCTAATAATTTGGATTGTACATCAAAAACATCACGTAATACTTATCAAAATCAATGAATAATATAAAGTGCATTGACTGGGATTTTATCAAAATCGTACGACAAAAAACTTTTACAGTTAGTTATAATTGTATTCAGCATTGAACATTTTTTAATATCTATTTATAAAGTGTATATGTGATATTTTTCCTCTTAGTTTACTAATTTCCAAAAAAAATCAAATTGTAATGATTGCAGATATTTTAAAATTAGTCTGGGTACCGATAAATTTGTAAAATATAAAAAACTGTGATTTATGAAATAAGCATAACCAGCTAAATGCAATATTATCTACATTGTTGTTGTTTATCTACAATAACCATAATTTAAATGGAAGAAAAGGTCCATTCTTTTTTATAACATAAATTGACATGGTTTGTGAACTGTGACCTTGTCGTAGAAAAACATATTAAAATGTCATATGAAACTAATTCAACTAAAATGTTAAGTGTATACTATGGTCAACTACTTAAAAGTTACCTCTGTTGTTACTAAAATGTTAAATTTGATGTTAATACAAGTTTTATTTGATGTTATAAAAAAGTTTTATTTGATGTTACCAAAAAGTTTTATTTGATGTTACAAAAAAGTTTTATTTGATGTTACTAAAATATTAAAATGCAATATTATGTTTCTTTTATGTTACTAAAAATTATTTTTTGTAATTAATAAGTTAATTACTTTTATATTTTAATTGAGAAGTTGCCATTAATTCACTAAAAGTTCTCTTGTAAATTAATTTTCGTGATAAAACGATTTTATTTTATGAAGACTCTCTTGTTTTACTACTGTTAGTCATAAAAATCATATAATAATATTTGTGTAAAAAATAATAGAAAATGAAATGAAATAAAGCATCATAAAAAAACATTTATAAATCTGATAAAAATACCTATCGAAAGCATGATATTTATCAAAATAAAGTTGATTAATTGTCTTGTATATTCATTCAAACAAAAAATAATTAAGAGTACATGAATTAATAATTAGGTAAAAAATGTGAAATAATTATTAAATGCACAAACCTAATGATAGAAAGTATATGAATATAAAAAGGTATCCATGGTGTCTGCAGGTATCAAGGATACTAATTAAATCACCTTTTGAAATATTAAATTATGTATTTTACTTACGATCTATAAAATTTTTCCATGGAAACTAGTTCACTATACGGTGTGTTACGGTAATTTTAATTCACTTTAAATAATGATCTTAAAAATAAACAGTGCATTTAAATTATTATAGTTTGTTAATTTAAAACAATTGTTATTTTCTTATACCAGTGTTTTGTTTTAATCATTGCCTTTTAATAGTTTTTTTTTTCAATTTAAATATTTTAGCTGAAGACAACTATTTTAATAGCACTTTATTAGCAGATGAAACAGTGTATTCTTCTTTACTCTTCTTTTGAAAATACTTTTGATAAGTTAAAATCTTTTATTGACGACCTCACAGAATGGTTGAATTTTAACATAATTACTCCAAATGTAAATAAAACTAAATTGATGATTTTAACGCTACGTTTACAATCCATATCCCACTACACACTATACAGCATCTTATACCCCTTCAAGTTTTAATGAACGATATTTTAGATTTTTATCCCTGCGTATGACCACTAAACAGAAAAAATTAATAGACTAATTTTTACCTAGAATTTGATTTTAAAACTTAAAAGATATTTCAATTCTTCTGGATCTATCGAAACTTTTAACAATTTACATAATGATTTACTTAAAAACACGTAAAGCATCGTTTTAAAATGAATATAGAAAATATTGTTTTAAATTAATTTTATATAACCCTAGACCTGTAAAATATGTTTTTACTTAGTATTTGATAATTTAACTTTGATGTATTCAGACCGAAAATTTATAGGTAGGTTTTATAATTTTAGATTCTGTTAGTCACTGATAGACTTACAAAGTATATATTAAAAAAATCACATTTATTTTATTTTTTATAAATATAATTCAAATAAAAAGCAATTACAATAACCAATTCGGAACTTTCACTAAACTTAATAGTTAATATATATTATATTTGGTATAAACGATAACTCGATTATAATTGTTAATTGATTTTTTAGGACCTAGGTATAAGCAGTTACTAGTACATAATTTCATTATTATTTTGACAGTGAACAAGTGTATAGAATCATTTATATTATCCATCTGACATATAGTTAATAAGAAGTCATAGCTAGGGATATAATTTACCTAGCTAATAGTTTTAATAAATATTCAGTCACTAGCTAGCCTTGGTCAGAACTTTCAAAATCAACTGTAAAGGCATATTGGTTTTCCTTACGTGATGGGAAGGATATTAGCAAAACCCTGAGAAAAGGTGAGTTTTAAGAAGCTTCTGGAACTTGTCAAGCTTGAATATGAATCTGAGGTACAGTCCCGCACAAAAGTATATGAGACAACATGTTATACAGTAACTAATTCTAATGTTTTGAGTTTGGTTAGAGAATTCTTAATTCGATAATGATAATTCATGCCAGTATATAACTCTACAGGGTCAAACATTTATTTATTTATCGGTAAAATTATGGAATGAAAGATATAATCATATTGAATCTCATAAATCAATATACAATCAATCAAAATATAAATTTTAAGGATGTCGCATGACAACTTATAATTTTGAACGAAAGTTAATAAAACCTTATGCAATAAATGAACAATTTTGAAGGCTACAATATTAAGAATCATTGAAAACAAGCAAAATGCTACCAAGTTAGGAATTTATTTATTGAATAATGTTCCTCAGTGTAACATTGTCCCAATATTGGTGTAACAACATAGAGACAATGTGTACCCAAGAAACATTGATATCAGGGATTAAGAAACAAAAGGGGTGAACACTGAACATAGTATAAATTCCTCCCTTTAATCAGTTAATCCGATTGTCCTTAAACTGTTCAAAGTGAAGTAACGACTGCGCATGCGCGTCACAAACCAGTTCCAGTGACCTAAAGACACTCCAAGGAAATTCAGAAGAAAGAAAACCAAAGGTAGAGTTTCTTATCGACACTCTAACTAGTTATACAAAATGAATTAAGCAATGACTCTTACTTACTCTTGCATACCAGTTTTTACTGAATAAATGCCGAATTTCCCAAAATAAGAGAATAGTTTGAGTAATTGAAGTTCAGTGTGTCAAATTTAACGAGTATTGGATGTCAAAATATCGGAAAAATATTATTGGGAATATTTTTTTTTAACCCAGTACGAAAGAATTAAATTTTGAAGTGAATGATTTTAACGATAAATATTTTGGAGTTAAAGAAAAAAACAGTTTTATAATAAAAGACCTGATTAGAAAATGTATTAGTCTCTGAAGAAAGATACAAATAGTATTCCACTGGGAAGAAATCATACGGTGAAGAAGATTCATACAGTCTATATAAATAATATTCCACTAGGGATGAACTCTTACGGTGAAGAACATTCATACGATATCAATTTACAGTTAATTTAAATTATTATAATGTGTAAATAATATCGATAACGAGGTGACGAATTTGTCCACCTCGTTCTTGTAGGGTTAAAATAATGAAAAATTGTGTCGTAACTTTTTGTTAACTAAAAAGCTGTTTGGTGTTGAAATTGAATTTGTGAACTTTCGTATTTGATGAATGAGAAGATATAATCATTGTACACTATTGTTATTATTCGTGATTTCATATTTGCTTCAAAATGAATAAAAACCAAGATAATTAGAATTGAAAGTAATAATTAAAAGTATCAATGAATATAAGTAGGTTCATAGCGTGACCATATACTATTATATGTGCTATTTAAAAGAGATATATTATTGGAACATATTACATTCTCTTAGTATATCAGAAAAATATAGTATAAAATTGGTTGAAATTTTTTTTATACCAAGTAATCCTTTTTGCTATAGGCTTATGATATTAAGTACGAAATTATGTCTATTATTCACTTCTAAAAATACCCGAATATTACAAAAACATTACGTTTATTTTACCAAATATGTTTTACCAAAATTACACATATAATTATAAAAGCACAACAATTGAAAATGTTTAAAAAAAATTAAAGCATTATTGCTAACGTGTCTTCTTATCTAACTCACGCAGCGTAAAAGTGAATAAAGTTTTAGTTCTTTCTTTGTTGAAGAGAGATAATGCATGTGAGTTGATTTTAGACCACTGAAGTAGAAATAAATAAAAGCGTGTGAAACAAAACAAATTGGATGAATGATGGTGAGAAAAGTTCACAGGAAGATAAGCTAAATATTTTATATTTTTCATAATTTGATTGGAGAGCTTTAGCTACATATTCTTATTAACCATTTGTCGCATATTGGTCAGTATATTGACCATTTAATATTTCATGTAATAGGGTACCTACTCAATTACCGTATGCTCACAGTTACCGTACAAGGGGGGTAAGTCATTAGCCAATCTGAATGTTGAAAAGTTTCCTTAACCTATCATGACGTAACACTCACTTTACGGTAACTGTAAGCAGTCGGTAATTGAGTCGTTACCCTATGTAACATATTGTATGTTATATATTTTTTGTAAGCTGATACAGTGTCCAAACCAACTTCTACTAGCGACTTTGCCGTCAAAATGACATCAATGGTACACTCATATGAAATAAAATCCACGTCAATTGAACTTGTAATATAATCCTAATATATATTTTACCATCACATCTTTAACATTTTCAAGTAATATTATTATATATATGTCACAAAAATTCATTACGTACTATTCATAAAAAATTTCTTTGGTTTTCAAAATTTATCATATTTATATCACGATGATATAATACAAGTGTATGATCGGTTAAAACAGTCAGTTCTTTCGGTCTCCTGCTGGCCAAGAGGTCAAATGTCAGTGACCGTCAGTTGCGAGTTAGTGACCGGCAAAGGTCACGTGACACTGGGTCAATAATGACACTGGGTCAGTGGGAAGGAATGAAGACTATGTAGAGTATGCACTGATGAGATTTGGATAGGGAGTTTTCAGAAGTTTAGATTTTTTGGGGCTTTTGAGCTAGTCTTTGGGGCTTTTGAGCTAGTCTTTGGGGCTTTTGAGCTAGTTTTTGGGGCTTTTGAGCTAGTCTTTGGGGCTTTTGAGCTAGTCTTTGGGGCTTTTGAGCTAGTCTTTGGGGCTTTTGAGCTAGTCTTTGGGGCTTTTGAGCTAGTCTTTGGGGCTTTTGAGCTAGTCTTTGGGGCTTTTGAGCTAGTCTTTGAGGCTTTTGAGCTAGTCTTTTGGGGCTTTTGAGCTAGTCTTTGGGGCTTTTGAGCTAGTCTTTGGGGATTTTGAGCTAGTCTTTTGGGGCTTTTGAGCTAGTCTTTTGGGGCTTTTGAGCTAGTCTTTTGGGGCTTTTGAGCTAGTCTTTTGGGGCTTTTGAGCTAGTCTTTTGTGGCTTTTGAGCTAGTCTTTTGGGGCTTTTGAGCTAGTCTTTGGGGCTTTTGAGCTAGTCTTTTGGGGCTTTTGAGCTAGTCTTTGGGGCTTTTGAGCTAGTCTTTGGGGCTTTTGAGCTAGTCTTTTGGGGCTTTTGAGCTAGTCTTTGGGGCTTTTGAGCTAGTCTTTTGGGGGTTTTACTTTTGACTTATAAAGGTTTTTTTTTATTTATTTGTTTTGGCATTTTTCTTTTATTAAACTAGTTTGGGATTTTGAGTTATTTGGGGATATAATTTGATTGTTTTAGGATATCATTTTGAACTGCTTTGCTGATATTTTTTGATGGGTGTTGCTTTTCTTGATGTTTTAGTGTTATTTTCCTTTAGCCAATTTTTTAGATATTTCTCTTGCCGTTTTTGGGGATTTCTCTTTTGCAGTTTGTGGGATTTAACTTTTGATGTTTTAGGGTTTTTCATTTGTTGCTAATATATTTTGAGATTTATGTTTAGATTTCGTTATCCACGTCTCTGGCTCGAATATTTTATTCTCGGTTTTGTTAGTGTCGAGATTCCTATAGAACAAAACTTTCAGAGGCAAACACGAATTCATATATAGTAGATAGCATGAATAACAATAATCAATTAACATTTTGAAACAAGAAACTGAATAACCATTTACAAAATACACCTCGAGCGATGGCACCAGGGGATACATCAATAATCATTTAATCTTATTACAAGGATATATCGAATCATTTACCTCGGGAGTTCATGTCATTTTTTGTGCTACAACTCATCCCCAATGATTTGAAAAGTGTTCCGTATATGTGCGGTGGTTTTTGCGCCTTCTCCACCTTCATATAAGTCTTTAACAGAATCCTCAAAGCGTTTTCTCCGATTACTTCGCCGTAGCGTAGGTTGCGTCCGTCTCTTGCCTCCGCGTCAGCACCTCGTCCAGGTACCATAGCTGGTCATTTTTACGCAAGGTGTGGCGGGAGTAGGTAGTGATGTGTGCGACGCTCCGCCCCTTAGCGCATATTGTGGATTATAAGTGATGTGGAAATTATTTTGTGTATTTATGACATATTTATTGAAAAAGTGTATTTATTTATTGTTATGCTGTACAAAAAATTGTGTCAACGTTTTTTTTTTATGAGATTTGAAAGTGAGAAATGTTGATATTGTTTTGGGTATTTTTTACTACGATTGTTCAGTCACCATTTTATTGCAATAGTATATTGTTTTTGATGAAAATAAAGAAAAAATATAAAATAATATAAAACTTCTATTGTGATACTAAAATGTTGTGAACATAAATTTAAAATAGAATTCATTTCAATTTATTATTACAACTAAAGTAAACGTGAATGATTTTGAAAATTAAATAGAAATTAAAGAAATTTCTGAATTATAAAAATAGCACGATACATAAATTGTCAAAATTGTAATTAAAAATTTTGAAAATCCTGTACATTTGAAAATGAATTTTCAATAATAAATTTTTTGTTGTTTAATCAGATTATCATATAATTAAAATACAATCTCAGACATTTGATGCATAATAAAATTAGAAAATTATAGGATGATTTATAAACTGGTTCTATAATTAATGTAAAATTAACGAGAAAAAAGTTTTATGGACACAAATTGGTACTGTCAATGAACTATATAAATAATTAGTGAGCAATCATGACCATTTGACCTTATATTTAATGTGGGTCATTTTGACTTAATGTGAGTCATTTTGACCTGCTATATAATACTTTCAATACATTTAATGACATTAGAATTACAAGGAAATTGCCGGGAGATGATTTTTCTCTTCACTTTCATTCCCTCATTACTGCCATTATTTAATTTGATTATTTATTGCACAAGACGTAACAGAAGAGCGTCTCAGACACGTACGGCAAACATATTACAATTAAATACTACTTTTAAATCATTTAAATGTCGTAACTGATGTGGATGCGTTAATTCGTTGAAACGCCGATGGCTGTAAAAGATACGATTTAGTTGTTAAATGTCATGAATGTACGTTAAAGCTTTGACATATCATGAAAAAATTTGTTCAATAATGTCATCAGGAGGGTAAGTTACGAATTATCGAATTAATCCACATTATCGATCATATGGGAGAAGGATATCTAATTATTTCATTATTTTCAATGGTTATCCTTCATAAACAAAATCTATTTTTGATACGAATTATATTAAATGTTGAATAGTATTTTTTCTTATATGATCGCAAATGTGGAACCGTCCGATAACTCGTAACTTACCCTATAACCTCTAACATGATCGAGTGTTTAGTAGAAATGCAATTTCTATTAATAGAATAAATAACTGAAGGTAATTACGGGATTCAAACTCAAAGACAGAAAACTTGGCTTTCTAACTGACAGGATTTCAAACTTTCAAATCCCGATATTGAATTATAATTCCATGATTCTTTGAGAAATTTTGATAAAGTTAAAATCTATATAATAATAATTTAGTGTGTTTAAAGATATTGTGTACATTGACCCAGAGTCAAAGCTAACAATTTACAGTGTTTAGGTATACCCTCATCTCAAGCAAAATAATTGCCAATTAACCATCATTATCTTAATTCTTTAATGTTTCTCCTTTCTTCATATTCTGTTACCAAAGCTACTTAGTATTTAATAGTACTTAATCCAATGGAGTCAGTTCTTGACACTATATGCCACAGTTCAGTGGACTTCAGGTCAGACTCTAACTGGAAGTACTGCTTCTACCAGTCATACTAAAAGAAATCAAGTTTCTGTATTAATGTTCAGAGATATATTGAGGCTGTTCAAAATTATTCACAAATCGTCTTTTTGCTCCCATGTACACAGATTTCTCAAAACTAGATATTGTACCTACTTGATTTATAGTAATGAGAACATGATTACTATTGGAGAGACTTCTTTATGGGTGATTAAAATAAAAACTAGATGAAATATATTTAACAATTGCAACAATGAATGTTGAAAGTTACAATTAATGTTGAATCCAACAATTAATGTTGAATCCAGCATTGAATGTTGAGTCCAAAAATGAATGTTTAATTTAACAATAAATTTTGAATCTAACAATAAATGTTGAGTCCAATGAAGGTTGAATCCAACAATAAATATTAATTTTTTTAAATTTATGTTAAATTTAACAATGAATGTTAATTAATTCTAACCGTGTCACTCAAACTAGTTAGTTTTCATTTATCCCTTAAGCTACCAGAGCTATTTTCTAATTTTCTAAAATGCTTTAATCATCTCAATTGCCTTTGAATAAAGTGTTCAAATTAATCTATACAGTAACTCAATTAAGAAACCAATGAAGGTGAATTAATGCTTCCTGTCTTAACTTTCGCCCGTTAAAATACTGCTCTATTATATTTCTTTGAAACCATTAATTGATTTAAAAGATGATGTAATGAAACTTTCATATTATTTTAACGAGGAAACTTTCGAGTTATTAAACGGTCCCACATTGTCGATCATAAGAAAATATTACGTAATAATCGGTACTTACCCATTATCCTTTTAAAATATAACGTTTATTCTTATTCATATAATAGATATATTTAACATGCTAATAATAAATCATTAAATACTAATGGTGGGGCCATCACAGACTAAATAGGGCACCCCTTTTCTAATCTTCTATGGCCCCACCATAACTTTATCTCAGGGTAGGAAAATTGGCAATACGTCCCAATCGTTCAAAATGTAATTAAAGACAAAATGACCATATTAAGCCCTTTTACCATTCATAATAAACCATTCAACCCTACAGTGTTGAAACCACCCAATTTGACCGAATTTAAACACCACATTTTGACCCTTACAGCCTATGAGCATAAGGGCGAGAATACCATTCAGAGAAAGTTGCAGAGAGTTATTTGTTCATGAACTCATGTCTGGTAGTACACCAGACTCACACGTGTATCTAGCCAACTGATCACAAACACATGAGAGATTTGAAACTGTGTCAAAATAGAAAACTCAGATTTTCAAAAGCACGGGAAAATTTCCTATCTCTTGTTTTTTTAGGAATTATGTTTTGATAAAAATATCGCACTTTTGAAGTGTTATTTAAGATGAAATAAAATACTATTCATAGCCATCGAGAAAGTGGAAAGACAATATAGAGTTTATCCATCGTGCACTTTCTTTTATATTGATTTCTTTCGCTGATAAAAAATATTATTGAACTATTGTTGAATTTAAGCCGTTAATGAAATAATTAAAATATTATCAACGTGAGACTCATGCCAGAAAAAGCCTAAACCTCTTTTAAAAGTATACAGTAAACTTTTACTATACTATAACAAACATACCTTTTATAGTTTGATTAATATACCTTTCATTTTTTAAAGAGAAGGTTTGGTATTTTTGTGGTTAAATACACAATATAGACCAATATTAAATACCAAATTTTTCTCAAAATAATGTAAGTGTACAGAATTCTTCAACCCAGGTAATCCCTACTTTGGTACTTAGGATAAATGCAAATAGGCAATAGTAAATAGGCAAAAGAAACCTAGTCAAATAAATCAATATCACCTACAAGGGGGTTGACCTTAACCACATGTGCATAGATATCTCTTGGTCAAGATATCTTTCTTGGTCAAGTCAAAATGGGTCAAACATCCTTGCTTAATTACGATTGTCTCGCACTATTTATTCTTTTTTATTATTTAAAGAGATATCTTAATGTCATAGAGACAACTACAGAGTAATTTTAAACATTTATAATATTGATATAATTATTTATTTCCCATCGTACTAAAGAGTTAAAGAAAATATGAGGGCAGGTGGCAGCAGAAAAAGAATTCAGAAGGAGGTGAATAAATGATTCATCAACAAAACTAGATTTGATTTAAAATTTACAGTTAATTTTTAATTATTTTTTTACAACCTCCGTTATTTTTATACTTCATATATGATTATTTACTCTAAGCTTTAATATTATCATCATTCAGTCAATCAATCAATCAATTAATAACTTTAGTTAAAATCTGAGGGCACGGAATGGTTAAATTACACTAATATTAATACCATTCTGTAGTAGGTATTTTTATCAGGCAATGTATTGGTGTAACCGTGTAAATATGATATTAATTTTTCAATAGATAATAGTTTCAACCTTACTGTTATTAAAAGCTTTAAAAGTAAGAAACCAGATTCAAATTATCGACATAAAAAGTAACTTCGTGGTAGCAAAGGAGAGATCACTACTTGAGGTGCATTGAAGTCTCCTTATTTTAGATATTACTTATAAGTTATAACTGTAACAGGAATACATTGTATGGATAACACATTGAAATCACATTATTTTAAAACTTCATTTATCATGAAACTCTCTTAATTTAGAAAATTAAACATTACTGATACTTATTTCCCTGATATTAAAGAATAACCTACATGTATTTCACGGAAATGTCAACACTCATAACATCAATCATAATTATCATAATGCATTTTTCCGTGACTATAGTTGTTAAAATTACTACAGTATCTAGACAGGACATTAATAAAACTCATAACTATCTTTAAACACCTTCTATAACACAATAATAGTTTAACTTTCATCCCTTTTAACGTTGCATCAAAATAACTTTCTCTGATTTTTCCATATAACTTACTACGACCTTCAATATATCAATCACATAAAATCCTGCAAACCTAATCTACTTCCATAACCTGTTGTCAGATTTCATAAGAGTTTCTCTGTAATAAGTCATATAATGTGTCTAAAGTGACATGCTAAATCCATTCTCATTATTAACCACTGGTGTAACTTTTTCCTATTTGGCCTCACCCTTTCAGAGCAAAAAGTGCAAGTCATTGCCGTCAATAACCATGCTTTATCATCTGCAGATGAGAAGCCATTCTGCGTGTGGTTAATTTTAAGAGATGAATGACTGCAATAAGTTCAGTGGTGATCCAATTTACATAAGATTAAAACATTATCAGCCAATTAAATTTTTAGAGTCAGCTTTAATGGTCTCCAAATATAATAAAACGAATTGAGATTTCAGATAAAAAAGTATAAGAATTTCTGGATATAAGAGATATTTAATTCGAGACTTTTTTCTCTCAGTTAATTCTGCTCTCACTCTCAGTTAACTTTGCTCTCACTCTCAGTTAACTCTGCTCTCACTCTCAGTCAACTCTGCTCTCACTCTCAGTTAACTCTGCTCTCACTCTCAGTCAACTCTGCTCTCACTCTCAGTTTAACTCTGCTCTCACTCTCAGTTAACTCTGCTCTCACTCTCAGTCAACTCTGCTCTCACTCTCAGTTAACTCTGCTCTCACTCTCAGTTAACTCTGCTCTCACTCTCAGTTAACTCTGCTCTCACTCTCAGTTAACTCTGCTCTCACTCTCAGTTAACTGTGCTCTCACTCTCAGTTAACTCTGCTCTCACTCTCAGTTAACTCTGCTCTCACTCTCAGTTAACTCTGCTCTCACTCTCAGTTAACTCTGCTCTCACTCTCAGTTAACTCTGCTCTCACTCTCAGTTAACTCTGCTCTCACTCACAGTTAACTCTGCTCTCACTCTCAGTTAACTCTGCTCTCACTCTCAGTTAAATCTGCTCTCACTCTCAGTTAACTCTGCTCTCACTCTCAGTTAATTCTGCTCTCACTCTCAGTCAACTCTGCTCTCACTCTCAGTTAGCTCAGCTCTCACTCTCGGTCAACTTTGCTCTCACTCTCAGTTAACTCTGCTCTCACTCTCAGTCAACTCTGCTCTCACTCTCAGTTAACTCTGCTCTCACTCTCTCTCAGTTACAACTTATCTCTACTCTCACTTCTGTCCAAGAACTGGTTTCCCCACACCAAATTTATGCGTCTCAGATGTTCTACTTTGCCATAACTTTCTTCCAACCTTTCTTTGCCCCATCTGACAAATATTTAGCCTAAACAGCCTCTCCAAAGGGATAATTAGGCTCTATATTCTTCAAAAGTCAGTAGCTAATTATTTGAATAAAAGGTCATATTTACTTAGTTGTATTAGGTAGGTAACATTTTGATCATTTAAAAGGTAAATATTACGTACATTAGTTTCTAATTGCCGATCACCTTTTGACGAGTTTTAAAGGGTAAAGCTGATTAACTAGTAAGTTTCTAGTGTATGTAACCACTTTACCTCTGGTCACATACACTTGCAGGCACTAACACCAGACAACCGGTAGTTTTGGCCTAAAAACTTAAAGATCCTGTGCGCTTTACCTTTTTTAATCCATTATAAGAGGTAGATAGTATAATTTGAAAGAGAAATTCACCACTCTCTTCTATTGTCTTGCTTCTATTATATAGAAATCGACAGTTTTTCTGTAAATCAACAAGTTTTTAGTATGGTAACATTCATAGTCTCAAAGATATTTGATAGTTTCACATTTTTGATATTGTAAGAAAAAGTATTCTATTTAACAAATGAAGTTGAACGTTATATTTTATATTCATTTTTTGGAACCATAAAAACTTACTCTACATGTTTTAAAATCTTAGGCAATGAACTCACTGTGTTCTAACATTGTTTTGATATCATTTGAAAAGCTAAGAAAGTTTTCGACACGGATTGTCGAGGTAAAAAATGACCCTATTCTAGAAGGGAAATGCCTTGGTGTGGTAGCCATGATACCAAGTGAAGCTGCAGTGAATGTAAAGGGTATCAGGGATACCAAGTGAAGCATCAGCGAGTGTTAAGAGTATCTAGGATACCAAGTGAAGCTGCAGTGAATGTAAAGGGTACCTGGGATATCAAGTGAATTTAAAGATTACCTGGGATACCAAGTGACTGGAAAAAGTATCTGGGATACCTCTGCGGGAAATATCAACCATAATATTCTAAATAAAAAAACCACAGTTTTGAAGGATGTTAATACGTAACATTTTTATATTCATATGTGTAAGAAACCTATAAAAAGTTTTAAAAGGAAAACCTATAAGAATCGCTACACTTTCACTATTTAATTACTATACAGCTATAAATAATATTTTCTATTAGATATGGATAAGACATAACATAGTAAATTAATTGGAAACAATGATTAATTTCTAGTTCTTTTATTATGATATTCTGAATAAACTTCAAATTATTAATTAATTCATGACATTTTCTCTCTATTCTAATTTATAGATTTGAACTTTCAATTTGATATTTAATTTGAAGGAAGAATTTGATGTTTTTTAGTTAACTATTATTGATGATAGGTCAAAAAGATATCGCTACCACTACCTATAGTTTTTAAGGGAAAAAATATAGAAGATGTGTTAAAAATTGTTTCCGTGAAAAAAAAAATCTGTCAAATATGCAAAATATTTGTGGGGTACAAAGTCAATGAATTTATTTAATTTTAATAAATTATTTAACTCATGCATTAATTACATTCATTTATGAGGGGTAAGTTCTGACTTATCGACAGTGCTCATCTTAATAAAAAATATATAATAATTATTATTTAAATTTAATTTGAATCAATAATATTCATGCATATCGGTTAAAATTAAAGCTAATTTTTATATATATTTTTCTTTTTCGATCGATAAATGTGGAACATCTGATATATCGGAACTTACTCTATTGGCTCACTTTATTTTCTCCTATATAATATATATCTATTCTATATTATTGATACATTAAGTTATTGGATATTCGATCCTGGCACTCCCAAATGTACGACAGCTTTGTCCGTGATACCCTGTCACGAAAACAAAGTAACCTTTACTGAATGTTATAGAACACAGTGGGACCCGTGAACATATTCACGCTGACAAATATTGACATCTATATTATTTTTAAATATGTTAACTAATACATATTAAATTATTCAAAAAAAAATTAAATCGTACGGAAATACAGCTTTCTCTTATTCTACTGAAATTATTTTCTACCTATTTATTTTCCATTAGGTTGAATATATATTCAACAAATAAACATAATAGCCTTTATATCATTTAATATAGTTTTTATTACTGGTATACCAAGTCAAAGAATTTTCCTCTTTATCTTTGACGTACGTACGAACAAAACACAATTAGAAAGTATATCTCTCCGATATAAACTATGCTTATTACAATATTTTACATTTATCATTCTCAATTACAATCTTAAGAGTAATAATAAACCTATATATAAATACTAAACAAATTATGACTCGTTGTGTCAGCTCTAATTATATACATTCATGGCCGGTCAATCGATCCCCGGTGAAAAGATCCCCGGTCATTTGATTCCCGGTGACCGGAGATCAAATGACCGGGAATCATTTGATCGAGGATTATTTCACCGGAGATCAATTGACCTAGATCCATATACATCAATTTCTTTTATTATTTAATTAGAGAAATGCCATGATTTTTATTGATAAAAAAGCTGACTAAAATTTTATTCTTAACTATATTAATGAGATTCTTTTCAATTTACAGGTTAAATAATATGTAACTTTTAACAAATGGACAGTAAATTTCTCTTAAGACGATTATGTAGCACACAAGATTTAATAAATGTGAAAAATTAGTGTGAATTTGAATATTTTATCATTGGACTAAAGTGAAATATTACAGTGAAATGCCGTCAGATTCAAGTGATTGTCATTTGTGTCACTTACATGACCACAATGCTCCGAACAGCCTCCTTAAAACCACAACTCTAAGACACCACTCCCCTTCCCCTACAAGATTGCACCATCACCACCACCACAGACACCATGGATCTCACCATCACAGACATCACCCACGCAGTCGAAGTGGGTCCATCGACAACACCTACCGGGATCACCATGTCCACCACCACAGAATTAGTCGAATGCCTAGTAACCTGGCTAGGCTAACAGACCATTCAGTAGCTCAAAGTCTACCAGCAAGTCGCAGTAATACCCTCAGACTCTATCCTGAACAGGTATCAGTCTTACCTGGAGGAGGTCGTAGATACTTGGGGGGAGACCGGAGTAGCGTCCACTCTATGGAGATGGGAGGAAGCCATCATTCTTTGATAAAGGGTGAAACACTTAGGAAATCATCTCTCACACTGAACCCTGACAATCTTACAGGAAATATTCCTCCTCTCAGGGCTCATGGCAGTCAAATGAGTCTTAGTGGTCAGTCCTTAGCTCCCTCACAAGCTACTCCAGCAGATTACTTTATGAATAGAATACCCTTCAAAGATAAAGGAAGGAGACGTAGATTCACTTTACAAACAGTCTGTCTCATCGGCTGCTATGCCTTATTAGTAAGTATAGTCAATTCATAAAAAATCTCAGGATTCTTATTTGAATATTCTCATCAACTAAATTCTTATATTATCGAGACTTCAAATTAAACCATGAGGATAGACTCTAACTTTCATCCAATTTTTGCATTATAGTAAATTAATTCATTATTTCTTTTCTTTTTCAGTTTATGATGGCCATAGTTATAGGAGTCGTTTTGTCGTATCAAAATGGCTGGCTAGGTTTTGGAACATCAGACTCACTTAGAGGAGACAAAGATTCTACCGGTCCTACAGTAACCTTTCTAGAAAGTGATCGAAATGGATCGGGAGGTAGAGAACTCAGCCGAATACAGGATGCAAGATCGACCATCAATCAACCTCCAGTACATAATAATGTTCAAATAAGGAATCAAGCTCCTCCACGAACGAACATAGCAGGAATTATAAATGGCCAACAGGGAGAAGGAAGACCAAGAAGTATCAGTTCTGGAACCGACATAAGAGTGTTACCAGGTAACAGACCTGTAAATAACATTCCAAACACAGCCATTCGCCCCAATAATGATCCATTTTTTGAAAACCTGCCATCCATAAATAATGTGGGAGTGCCTCTACCGACATTAAATAATAACTCTTCTCGAGAGATCCCAGTACCTTTCCTTATGTCAACTGGACCTCATTTAACATCAACTCAAGGAACGAGAGTAAGAGCTAACCCAGGAAGAATTATCATCAATGCTCCCCCAATTCAACAAATAAACCCATTCATTGTGCCTCAGTCAAATAACCAAAATCAAAACATTCGTCAAGGAATTAACACACAAAACATTGGTCAAGGAATTAATACACAAAACGTCGGCCAAGGAATTAATACACAAAACATTGGTCAAGGAATTAATACACAAAACATTCGTCAAGGAATTAATACACAAAACATCGGCGTTCCATTACCTGTTTTCCCGTCAAATGGCCAAAACACTGCATTTAGCTTTCCTCCTGAGCAGGGAAGACCAAGACCAAATATTCCAATCAAAGTTAACGAACGTGTAGAGCTGAATGAGATACAGATGGAGAAAATGAAAATGCTTAAAGAAATATTAGATTCAGAAGGAACTGGAAAATTACTGCAAGATCTAATCACTCTGAAAAATAACCGCAATTCGATGTCAGCCATCAGTAAGCATTTGTCGGAAGTAGCAGTACATGAAGAAAATGTCGCTAAAGCACATAAACCAAAACCTCAGGAAAAAACAAAAATAGTTCCAGCGGTACTGCAACACAAGAACACAGAGTCTCCTCTTCCAAAACCTCAATTCCCACCACCATTCAAAACAGGTTCCGTAGAAAAGGATTCTATCCAGATTACTACTACACAAAAACCGAAAACAAATAATATTCAAATGGTCAGAGAGCTTCTATCATCTTTGATAAACTCACCAGAAGTACAAGAAATCTTGGCGTCAAGAAAAAAACAGAAATCTGGAGCAACCAATCTTGGCGACATCACGGAACAAGATGGACGGATCAAAGTTCAAGGAGATGAAATGAGGGAAGTTCTTTTGAATGCCCTGGCTAAGGAGATTCCAAGTGGACACTCCTTGCAGCGCCTCAGATTACACGGACCACAGCCAGCACAGTCTAGACAACCTTCATTCTCAAACAAAGTGCCTCCTAGAAGAGAACACAAAACTTCTCTTACAAGACCTAGTATCACACCAGCACATCAACTAGTGCATTTCAACACATCAACGCCTGCTAGGACTGTATCAACAAGAAAAGCAATTGACCCAAATAGAGTATTTCGAAATAGAATGGGTAGATCTCGTAAATTAACAGAGCAATCTAAGCCTAAACCTAAGATTAGAAATAGAACTACTCCACGTCCCTTAAGACGAAAGCCAAAAACTAAGCCTATGTTTGGTGCAACTTCACGCGGTAGACAACTTCCATCTCCAAATTATAGACTTCAGGTGAAAACAGAAGGTAATCAAAACCCAGCAAGAGATGACAGTTGGAAGAGACATTTCACTGCTGAGTCAATTAATATAAACCATGGTAGTAAGAAGAATACTCCATTTGGGCAAGTGGTGAGACACTGGCAGACTATGGATAATGACGGCACAGTGTCCCTAGGTCATGTCCGAGGGGATGGCTCTTTTTCTTTCACTAATTGCAGACCCGTGGAAATGTGTGCCAAAAATAGATAAAAACAACTAATGTATATACTAGGACCTTTTTAAGCTATTATTAAATAAATCATGATTAAAATACACATAATTAAAACTTCAGCTCATTTTATAAGATAGAGAAATAGATTCAAGGATGAAATTGAATATTTACACTTTACAATGCCGTATTATGACCTTTGCTCACAGAAGTTACAAGGTTCTTTGTTTATGGAATACTCTATTAAACCGAATTATACCTGAATAGTCTATATGATTTAAATATATATATATTCTCTTTACACAAAGTGATAAGCCCAACAAACACTACAATATGAAAGTTAAACATTTAACAGTTTTCATTTCTTATTATTATGTGCCAAGTTATAAGACTAAATAATCATAATTAATTTCGATGCGCTGTATTCTAATTCCAATTCCTAGATTTAATAAATCTTTTAATGGACGGAGCCTATTGAAACATTAGATTCAATTAATCTTAAAGCAAGGCTGGCTGTACCTAGTCTCTGAAATCGATGTGCCACTGGGTTAAATGTCGACTGAGTTTCAATGGCTTCAGAAAATAGGAGATAAACAGAAGGAAAATAACTTCAAGGTCCAAGAGTTGAGATAAAAAACACGCGCTTGTGATTGATATTTGGAGAAACATTTAGGGGAAACACGGAGGAAATGACAACTTTCAGGAATTAAAACATTTTTAGTTTGTTATAGAGAGAGTTTTACTGTTTCTGGTGATCTTTTTTTATCTGTTAAAAGAAATAAAATATCTAAAATAAGAATTTTATGAATGGTGCATATTGAAAAATAAACAAGATAGTGTAAATACTCATTTATCAGCACTATGCTTCAATATTTTTTTAAAAGTGTTATCAAAAAATAATGATGTTACAGATATTTTTAAAGTGCTCATAATCGAATATTTAAAACATTTCACTTATTAATTATCAAATTTTGAAATCATATTCCATAAATCAGAATAGTTGTGACAATGTGTACGAGGTGTCGTCATTGTAGCCTTGTGACGTCATCGCAGAAATGGAGAATTTAATTTCAAATAATATTATCCGATAAAATTATTTTATGAATAACATTTTCCCCGATTTGTTCATGCAAATTTAAGAAAAGTTATTTCTGATGACGTCAAAATAATACACTTATTTTGACGTCATTATAAAAATACTTATTGAGACGTAACGGTATTACACTTATTTTGACGTCATAATAAATACACTTATTGTACGTCACGATGAGTTTTGTTCCCTTTGCGTCAAAATATGTATAATTCCTTTGACGATGCCAACTGTTTTCTCAACTACTCTCATTTAATAATCTATTTGTTGATTAAAATGACCATTTTATTTTAAAGTTGTGTACTTTTTTCTCACAGGTTGAGTTAAAAAACTTCAAGATATTCTTGATATAGTGTCTGCTAATCCGTGATTTAGGTAAAGCTTAATGTAAAAGACATTTAAAAGTTTTTCATGTATAGGGAATGTATAAAGCCTTAGTATAAGAATTGTATACAGTTTTATTTATTAATTAATTCTTTCTAAAGATTATGCATGCAAAAGGTATTTTATTATAGATTTTTTCTCACCATTGGCTGGTATATTAGAAATGTAAATGACTATCATCATAACTTTAATAGGAATTTAAACACCTGTCATTTGTACATAAGTTCATTGTTAAGAGCCTGTAAATAGTAGCCTGGTTAGAAATATTTAAAATGTGCAGAGTCATCCCGAAGTACGTAGGTCCGAGTAACTTTTGATTCTATTCAATATCTTGTTTTAATGTGAAGGTTGAGTGTTACAATAACCAACATTTATCAAAATTATATCCATAGCAGTAAGTCAACGTTAGTTCATACAATTGTTATAATTTTAAGAGATATATAAATTCAATAATAAAATGCCTAGTCCCTATTATCTTGATCATTGAAACCTTTCACCTAATAAATCATTACTATTAGATAACTCACTTTCAAATGAGATCGGTAGCTAAGCATTGCAAGCCTGAAATCGCTTTAGCTGTCAAGAATAAAGAAAGAAACACGTACCAGCGTTTGATTAGTTTAACGTGCTAAAAGTATCACTAGTGTAACAAACAAACACGTAGCCTCGCCCGTAAACAAAAACTATCTATCCATTTCACTCCGAACGAGCAGACGTGAGGCTCCCCTTTCATTTTAATCTACTATCCAACCAAATAAAAACTGCTTAAAACATCTGCTAATTGTAACAAGAATGGCTACTTGAAATATTATATGCTAGAAAAAGTGGGAGTGTTCAAGGAACTAACATTTGTGTTTCTTTAGCAGGAATCACTGTAGATTGGATGGCGTACGTGCAGATCTGCGGAATAGAAAAAAACTCATAAAGAGTCCATACCGTGTTTATCACAAGGAAGCAGAAGAAAGTGGTCTAGATATAGAGAGTGTAAGTCATTATGCCATAATCCTGCCTTAAGAATAGACTTTGCGGAACTTTAAATCAATCGAAATGTCAATGTAGGGAAAAGGAAGAAATTTTGAATATGTGACCTGATTATACAATAGTGTGATATTGATGATGCGATTTACTTATGATGGCGGGTGACAAATTCACTCGTAAGAAATATGAACAAAAAGGTAGGAGCGAAAGGCGTAACCGTTGACCTTACAATATGCACGTCATCCACTTTTCAGTACCTACATGGAGAAATGAGTTCAGTTAAACAAAGCGAGCACTACATTTCACAAAGTAACTCTAGTAATCATGTAAGTTCCACTAAATAAAGTAAAACTCAAGCTTTCAATAAGGTGGCAGCGAGCCAAACAATATGATGGAAGCTTATGCTTGCTTCCAGTGAGTTATGATATTGAAATCGAAACTTGAAAAGCTGAAATGAGATTTAAAAAAATGGACAAATAGATTAATTATTCAAAATAACCCCTTTTCATGTTACCGCGTGTTACTATTGAGTACAAATAAAACTGTATGGGTTAATGGCAAATTTGGCAAACATTACCTAATCTTTAAATCTCCGAGGCGTGAACACCACCCGTGGTACGGACCACGCGCTCAGTCTCCATAACACTCTTCAAATGTCAGCTTCAAAAATGAAACTACAATGCTAAATAAATCTTAGGTATCGTGGTGGAAACTTAATTGCATTTTTATAATTAATTTGTACCAAAGATGTTAGTGACGTTTTATGGTCTGTAAAGATGTAGGGTAAATAAGAAAAAATCATATAAATGTTCGTTTAACTAAGTTATTAATACATGCAGCAAACCATTAAATTTTCTGCGGCTTGATGATGCTAATAAAAAAAATCATTTGTTAATTGCGAATAAAACATTAGTATCTAAATTCTGATGATAAAAAAATGAAATCACAAGCTAAATAAGGCCAAATTAAGCAAGCCATTCCACTTAATATGAACAAATTTCATATTTTCATCTCGAACAAGCCAATTATAAAAGAGTTTCGCGACCAAAAATACTACAGGTTACAACATCTTCAGCATAAAAATTGTAGGTTGTCTTCATAATCACATTTTAACTGAATTGTTTCAGTCTTTGGCAAATTTGGTTAATACTAGGTTGAGTAACGTAAGTACTTGAGTTACCGGACAGTTCCACTTTTTAAATCACACAGGAGAAAAATATAAAGAGTGTTTCATTCGACAGCTTTTATAAAAACCCAAAATAAACCCTGAATAATAAAATATCCAAAATGCTACATTTTGAATGATCTAAAATGTGGAACTGTCTGATAACTTTGAAACTTACCCTAGGTAGGTACCATTTCATTCTATTGGAAACTAAATTGGTCAGATTTAGGTACTCTATTTTTAAACTCATCTTCCTATTCTCTAATTCCAAATCTTGTTTCCCCAAAATTCATTTCAAACTTAGAAATACTTTATCCATATGCTCAAATATTAGTTTGCTTTGGAACCATTTATTAAAGGTAAAAAATTTGTTGGCAAGAAATATCTTATTGGTATTTAAACTTTCACTGCAATATTTTAAGACCTTCCCGCGCGAAATCCCGACACATCCGATATAAAGAGACTGAAAATAGGGCAAGTGCCAAAATGGTCCACTGGTAAAGCTATGACTTAACAGATTCAAAATCGGAAATCGCTTTAGTTGCTCTAATTATCGGGGAGGGGCATGGAATTTCTGGTTATAAGAAATTGCGCTATTTAATTGGTGTATAATTTTTGTCAAATTTCTGTCAGAAATATCTATTTATTGGTCGGGTTTTCGCGCGAGAGGATCTTAAAATAATATTTTAAGCGGTGTTCATTTTGAATAAATCTTTATTGCATTAATATTTATTTTAGAAAAGTATCTAGCTTGATCTAAACGAGGAAAATTTTCTTTGTTTTTAAAATTTCATTGTGATTGTAAATTTTATCCATCACATTAAAGGTGATTAAACATTCGTTGGAAAGCTTATGATACAATATGGTAAGCCTTATTGTATCATTGTAATAATTAAAGTTCAATGAACAATCTTTAAATAGAGAGCATAGAAAGTTTGAAATGTACTTTCGGTAGGGAATTTCTCTAAATATTCAAAGAATGTTAGTATTAGAAATCAGAAGATTGGGCAGAAATGATTCAAATTTCATGGCAAATTTTTAACGCTCACAAACGACCTGATAATATTTTATCTAATATAAACAAGACTAGGAAAAAAAATGCTTATACTCGTCAACGTGTTATTATTACATGTTAAATAGTTAGAATATAAGATACACAATGATAAAAATATGATTAAACCGAATGTTTTTCTATAAAACAAGCATCGTACCGAACCTAGTTAGGTAAAATGATAAGCAATCTAAAGTCAAGAAGTTACCTACGCAGACTAGCTTATAACTTTCACTGTTTTTTTCCTTCCATTTTCTTATGACTGCGAGATTAGCCACAATGGGTACAATGTACCATTTATATCCCCTGACGGACACGCCTCGCAAACCAAAGAATTTAATCCGCAGTCGCAGTGCCGCGGGCAAGGCGGCGTGGCGCTGTTTTCCGAGAGCATCTGCGTGCTTAAGGGGTGCAAATTGTATGCCCGTCAACAGTAAGTACTAGATTGGGTATTTTCTGTTATTTAATATTGAATTATTGGGTAGATTAACTTGTTCTTCAGAAGAAAATCAAAGTCGATAAATGAAATGAAAGAGTATATTGAACTCATAGATATATACTGTGAAAGTTTTTAGTAATTGATATTTTTTTTATTTTATTGATTCTAGTTTATTCTAAAATCTAATTCATATATCAAAAAATTAAATTTACCTTTCAATTTTCCAATAACTGACATATTCTAAACCAAGCACAAATATTCACAATTTAACATTAGCAAGTAAATAAATAAGCCTTCAATTTTCTTCACCGTCTAATAACTTTAATTACGTATAATTTGTATGGACACAATGGTAAACAAATAGAGCGATAGTGAAATGCGACGAAAGTCAGCCACGGTAATAAAAACTAACCCCTATGGCAGGGTGAACAGCCAACCAGGATTTGGTAATGCACGCTTGCTATTTTACAGTACGAGTCAAAAAATCGGGTACGAAATTAAAATCGTCATAACTTTAATATAACTTTCATTGGCTAATGCAAACTTTTGTCAGCTATAGCAACAATTTTTGTTTGTTTTCATATTCCTAATAGTGTTTCTACAGGGTGATCATAAGTAGAAGGTGGTGAAAAAGCTCTTTCACAAGATATGTAATTGAAAAAAGATATCAAAATAGGTTTGTTTACTCAGTATTTTTTAGTTACTAAAGTAAAACGTTCTTTAACAAAAATATCCATTATTCCCCATTTTTCAATAAATTGTTTTTGCACCCGTTTTCTGACTGCTTTCATTGATCTTTTGATCACGTCAGGATTATAGCCTTCAAGAAATCCACACCATGCGTTATTCGCTCTTTTAATTGATGCAGATTAGCAGGTGAGGAGGAGCTTACATCATTTTCCAATAAATCACACAAGAAAAAAATCACATGCAGGTAAATCTGAGCTCATCGAAAAGCATTCAATGGCATGATCCATGGCAATAATTTATCGGTGTTCAAAAACTTCCTTGAGTCGTTCCTTAACAGCAAGTGTCCTGTGTACTGGGACACCATCCTTTATCCACCATATTTGATTCAGGTTTTTTTCATAAATAAGTCGTAGTTCCGAAAATATCCACTGATTCAACATAAGGATTCTTAAAATCATCCTAACTTTCGGAGGTAAGACATACTCTTTTGATAAGCAATGATTGAAATAAGCTCGCACAAGATCTTTTTCTCCACCCTCTACTTATGAACACCCCGTAGAAAAACTTTTAAGAATGTAAAAACAAACAAAGATTGTGGTTATAGCAGACAAAATTCTGCGTTAGCCAAAGAAAACCACACGAAGATACGATTGCTCTTATTAAAGTTATGGCGATTTTAATTTCGTACCAGCTTTTTTGACTCATACTGTATAATCCGATTAATGAATTAGAGTAAACTCCTCGAATCCGAACATTCCAAAGTTTCGGATTTGAGAACCCTGTTCGGGTTAGATGAATGAAATCTTTTATAAGTAGACTGGATAAAAATGTTATTAATTACGTTTATTTGGTTCCTTACATGGCACTGTGTTCCTTTTACATTATTATGATCTTTCAATAGAACAGAGTTATTTACTCTTCTATACTTTTTTCAGTAAGTATCGTTTTGTGCAAAAAAAAAATATTTCTTTTCTATTTTCAAATTTAGTGACATTTTGATGGGAAAGGATAATATCATTCAAAACTAATTACAATCTAAAAAAAGGAAAAATAATAATTTAGCAGTTTGACATCTGCTTCAGAACGGAAGACCATGTCGTTGACGTCAAAAGGAAATGAAATAAAAGAGACTGGAAGAAGCAGTCAGAAAGGAAAATGACTCGGTGAATGCAGTCACCTGGGGATGTGACGTAAAGGGGCACAAGCACTGGTGGCTGCATTCACGGATGGAAGAGGAAAATGAAGAGGTGATAGTAAATGAAGTCTATAAACTAACACAAAATCTAAGATCTCGTAGATGAAGAGCATAACTCTAGCACTATCCTCTAAAACTTAAGGAAGCGTTAAATAAATCATAAACATGAAAAATACATTATACTGAAAAAAGGAAAAAGTTATAATGTGTATATTGATGTTCCTTTGTATTATAAATTTTATTTCACAAAACCTTAAAATCACGATTACTTTTAAATTATAACAGTTCACAATATATTTATTTGTTAATCATAATACGTCATAAATCATTTAGTGGAAGTGAACAAAAGAACAACAAATTAATAAGCTATTTTAAAGCGAGTATGTCTTCAAAACCAAAGTAAAATACATAAACAAATAGAAATTCAAGGTAGATTTGAAGAAGTATTCGAACAAGAAAATGACTCCGTAAACTGAATCATATACAGTTTTTTTAATATCTTCTTAGTTATACATTAAATTAGCATATTGTAATATAAACTTTTAGCGATCAGGGGTATTGTTGAAATGACTTCGAATTCATCAGTTAGACGAATTTCAAAACAAATTGTGCTGCTCGAAAAAAAAAAAAATCATAATGATACGTTCACACTACAAGAAGAGCGGCATTGATGTTGTTTGATAGGTATTCGCATAGTAAAAAAGTAGAGAAGTTTGCTAAGTTTCGAATTCATTGACGGTGCACTTGATTCATTCTTCAGAAAAGATGTAAACAAATGGCGTCGCACTGACTACAGAGTACTCTAAAAAATTAAATGTATTATTAGTTGAATATCATATGTGAATAGAGTGTAAAACGTGATAAAACAATTTCATATAAGTTAATTTCCATGAAAATGCACATTTAACTGAATAATAGCACAATTTTTATATAAAAAACAAATGAAAATATGATGTGTGACGTCACTCATAATATTTTCGGATGTTCCACTTCTCTATTTATTTACTATGGGTTTTCTCTGCATACGAATACACTGCGAAAATTTGGCTGATTTTTTTTTACACTAGTGGCAAGAAGACTAGATAAGTTCCCCTTGCACTATTTTCTTTCAGATAAAAGAAAACTTTATGCAGAGCAATAACTAAATTATTATTTACAGTGACGCAAGTAAAAATTGATAATTGCTCCTGTTATATGGAAAAACTTTTTGGAATACATATATACAAGTTAGATAGATGACAAATTTATGAAATGGTACATAATACAAATCTACCTATTATTTCTTTCAATAATACTTAATAGCTGGCTGGTGGTGTATACTGTACAGTAGAGAAAAAAAATCTCTCAAGACAATGCACTCTTTGCAGGGTGCTAATGTCTTGAGAGTTCTGTATATCAATCGTTTGTATAAATTAGGAAGCAATTTTTTTTATATTTGCAGAATAATTTTGTTAAAAACTAGATATATAACATAGGTAGTTCAGTTTATATCTATTTTTATTCTCCCTTGTTAATAAGGTACATTTTATATAGAGAGTACACATTTTATGTATGTATTCCATATTTTATTAATCCCAAATTTCACTGATACCATATATTCAATAGGAACTCTACTGTATTTAAAAGTATGAAAGAAAGATATTTATGGGTCATATGTGTGAAATATAGTCTTGAGATGAGTCAGAAGTCTTGAATTCGTATAAATTACATGTCCCATACGAACATGATATCGCCAAAACGATACCACGCTTACATGTGAACACCAAAACGAGTCTCTCTACTCCGCTTGTACTGTGAACGTACCTAAAGAAAAACTTATTGTTGAAACCCTAAAGGCTCAGATTGTTCAAAAACTGCATGCGGTGGATTTCGACCAGAAAGAAGACAACTTGCTTCGTCAATTATTTTAATAAATTAAATGAACCCTTATCTCAGGGAATAACACATTCTGTCGGATGAAGTTCACTTCTACTTAGGTCTTAGATGGTAGCTACTGTTAACAAACAAAATTGAAGTTTGAAGAATTCGAAACTCATGAGTTTGTAGATATTTGATGAATTGAAGGAAAATAACGAATACTAAAGTTATCATTTTAATTATAACGTACCTGGCATTAAACCCTAGGTAGGGAAATTAGCACATCAAATATTAATGAATAAACTAATATTAATAAAATATAATCACTAGAGGAGATAAGTACAACAGATGTTTTAACATTAAAAATAGTTACTCACAGAACAGGTTCAATAGATTTGAGTATTAGTTAAATTTTTTGAATGAAAAAGAAATACTGGCAGGTCCCAACCACCAAATTCACGACTCAGAATTATAACAATGATAATATGAGCGAGACAGGACTCGAAGTTATTATATAATTGAAATACCTCAATATTTCACTTTATCTGAGTTAGATATAATTTTAGTAGGGGATGCCATATCGTTGACGTCAAAAGAAAAGCTCATGGAAGCAGAAAAGCTACTCCGTGAATGCAGTCACTTACCAAGGAATGTGACTAAAAGAGACAAAAGCACCGGTGGCTGCACTCACGGATGGAAGAGGAAAATAAAGAGGTGATAGTAAATGAAGCCTACCTAACACAAAATCTAAGACCTCGTAGTTGAAGAGCATAACCCTAGCGCTATCCTCTAAAACTGCAAGTAGCGTTAAAAAATGATAAACATAAAAGACAATTCATAATCCAAATTACAACAGTTCGAAACCCAAGGGACGCCTCCCCCTTTCTCTTCAATTCACCCTGACAGCTTCAGGAGAAAGCCCCTGGGGGCAGAAAGTTTAAGAAAAAGAGCGCCAAACTAAACAAAATCCTACATTAGAACAAAAAGAAGGTCTACCTAGATGTTGCTTCAAAACAATGAGTGGGGGGGATTGGCAATAAAAATTGCACGTAACATTAATTTTAATTTTGTTGGTGTTTAACGTCTGCTTCGAAACTAAAGACCGTATTGCAATTAGCATTAAAAAATGAAGCTAATCCAAATTATAACAGTTCAGGGTCCCAAGGGCCACCACCAATCCTATCTTCAATTCACTCACAAACTGCACAACTATAAAACTAGGAACTCTTAAGCTACAACACATTATACCTAGCTACCTATAGCTAACTCTTGAGTGGATGCAGAGTCTATGAGAAGAAATAAACATGGAAACTAGTTGAAGTTCACCAAGTAGCTAACATAAAATCACATTCTTGAAAATCTGTTGCATAAAACAATGTATACCTAAATTTATCTAGTTAACTTAATAACTTATAGAGATCAACTTGAATCAATTTCTAAACTTAACAAGCATGAAACAATTTCAATTCTAAGAGCATTTATTGATCTATGGTAGGTTTAATTACTAGTAGCTAACTAATTACCTTTGATCACTAGTCACATTTAATCACCACAAAAATTAATGACATAAGCTAAATGACTAAACATAAACATGACACCTAAAGTGAGCAATGATAACCTTCTTACTTTGTCACAGACTACAGGAATTAATGTTACTAGAAGCCTCACAATTAAACAATAAAGTAATAAACGCCAAAATATATTAAAATATATTTACGACCATCATTGAACACTAGTTGTCGCTTGGGCAAATTATTACAACATACTGTGTGTTGATGTAGCTAATAAAGGTGAATGTAAGAGATGTTTGTTAACTGTAACCATAAATTCCTACAACTGAAATAAGAAAAACCTAGACTAGCTATATAATATTAATTCAAATGTTATCAAATAGGTGAACTATAACCAGTAAAGGTAAGTTACGAGTTATCGATCAGACAGTTCACCATTTTCGATCATACAGAAAAATTATATAATTTCTAATTATTTAAATTATATTAGAATCTAACTTTTTAAATTGAAAAGAGTTCAACTGCTAGTTTGAGCAAACTAAAATAAAACAGCTAAATAAAAATAATCAACATTTTATCACAATCAATTGCACTACTAGGAATAACTTTTTAAACATAAAAAACTTTTACAACTATTTTAATATCTGATAGATAATAGAAAACTGGCATTAGGTTGATCCTGAATTTGGATGAAAAATGCAAACAATAGCTAACAACCTATTAATCATTTTAATTCTAGCTAATTAAAATAAACTTCATTTAAACAAGTGATTCCAATTCAGTAGGATTAACTTGTGTAGTTTATGAAGACAACAGATAAAATTTGGCTTAGCTATTTAATAATAAAAACTAGAAATAAGCTAAATAAAAATTTGGCAGAGACCCATTCTACCTAATTTCTATTGGAGCTCCTCAGAACTTGAAATCAAACCTAGTGTTAGCTATTAATATAATAAAGAAATTAGGAGTTTTTGCTTTAGCTAACATACAAAATTAGTTTGATTCAAGAATTTTAACTATTTCAGTCATGACAGTTTCTTCAGATGCCAAATTCTATTGTGTTATTAGAGTAAACAGATCAACATATAGCTAAAGCTATTATATACAAAAAAATTCATCAATATTAATTCTATAAATTTGAATATTCAAATAAAAAAAGTTGAGGTATCTAGCTACTCCATGACTGAGTCATTAATTTGGAATTAAAATGATAATATTATCAGTTGAGTGAGTTGTGAAGAGTCTTGTTATTATTGAGCAAACACATCTGCAAGGATCTTCTTCTCACCAAAGTCCAGGCCTGGGTGCCAAAGATCAAAACACAGAAGCACCAAAGGAGTTGCTACGACATTCATGCTCTTGCTGTCTTCGATGTGAATGGCATGCTTGTAGTTAGGGTCAAACAACAAAATCTCGCCCTTCTTCCATGCAAACTTGTTGCCATCAATTTCGAAATAACCGTCAATAGTTACTTGGATAACTGTCAGAAAAGTATCGGTTAATAGGGGTAAACGCTATACTTTTCATCTTTCAGAATAGATTATTTCATTTGTTGAATTTTTACCCATGAAACATTTTATCAAGATGTTGGATGAAGATTTCTGTACCACAATGTCTGTGTCAGGGTAAATGAGAGTGAAGGAGGCATTGCCAAAGTAGCAGCCTGTCAGACCAAGAGAACCACAATCCAAGAGGGCCTGAAACAAATAGAATTTGACTAAAAATGAAACAAAAACTTAGTTTAATACACACTACTTTGTAGCCAAACACTATAGCCATCACTGAAAAATAAAAATAGATCAAACAGATTTTGAAAAAATGATCCTATTTTTTGACCAAATTCACTTACTAGAGCTAAAATGTGATGAATATAACAAAAATAAAAGCACTGCTTTGTATGAAAGAAAGAGGAACTGAAGAGCAAGAGAATTAACAATAATTGGGACTTTGCAAAACAAAGAATGAATCCAAACGCTATTTTTGAATCGGTCAAATAAAATAATAAGCAATTGATTCAAAAGGAAATATTGAAAGTCTATTTTAGATAATAAAAAGAAATTCATTAAACAGTAGATAAATTCTCACTTGGAAAGTTGTTGGACAAGAGCTGCAGTTGAGTGTGTTGATAACTCCTTCAGTTATTAAGGGATAAGAAGAACTGAAACCCTTTTCCAAATCTATTTTCTTCCATTTCTTGCAAATTCCTTTCTGGAAATCTGCAAAGATCTTTGTAAATTCTTGATTAATCTTCAGTTGGGACTTCTGCAGAACACTTTTTTCATGACTGAAAACTTCTAGATCATTCCAGAGTGGCTTAGAAGGGAAATCAGCTATTTGAAAAACATCAGATGGACTTGCTAACAAATTAGCACCTTCAGATTTTCTCAGGATGTAATCTTCAACTGCAGCGGCAACTCTGGCACTGCAACTTTTGCCCGCACTCGAACTCCACCTTATCACAACCTTGTCGTACAAATCCCTCACTTTCTTTTCTTTTGTTTGTTTGACAACAGTTTCTTCTGCACTGATTAGCTGCTGGAAGAAGTCTTTGGCAACATCGTACAAAGGCTCATTTGTCTCTTTCCTCACAAGAAATATCAACAAAATGCTTGATATTGTTAGGCCAATGATGAAGGAAGGAAGCATAGGTACAGCTTGGTCAGGAAGTATTGACATAACAGAATTGCAGCATTCCGTTGCTCTCATCATGAATAAATTAAAAGTTTCCTCAAATAAAACAATGTATTTATCCATTGGTATGATGGATAATTATTATGAAGAAACTAAATAGTAATACCTGAGAATATATATATATTTAGACACAAAATATACATAAGATAGAAAATATGGAAACAATTTTAATCAAATTTCTAAAATGCAGATATATGGAATTATAAAATTTTATCAGTTAGCTACTATCACTAGCTATAATTCAACCAAGTATGGGAGTTCTCAATTAGTACTAAGAATTCACTGTGGAACACCTGGTAATAAAACATTCCTTTCTTGCCATTTTAATGGCAAGTGAATGACTGCTATTTCACCTAAGTACAGACTGGCAGCAATCTACCCAACAGTGTCAGTATCCCACTCTGAAAAGAAGGTCTCTTCACGCCCAGGATTTATGTGAAAGGGGGAGGGCTAAATAAATATACCTTTATACTTTAATTACCTACACTTTTTTTCCATATCTGCTTTAGTCACTCCTAATTGATAGCTATTGAATGAAAATTTAGCTCTGACCATTACATAATATTATAGCTATCCGTATTATACGTTTGTAATGTGTGACATCACCGTCGTCAGGGTATGCCTTTCTCTTGATTGGTTGATATTTGGCCAATAGCGTTCATGTAGCAGTTAAACATCTTTGTAGCAAAATTAATGTAAATATAGGAATTAATTCAAGATTGTTAGGAGAGAATATCCCAAATATCTCTCATAGCGTCGGACCGGGTGGCTTTGCGCATTTTCCGCATACTTTGATTTTACGAAAAAACTAGAGAAGTCAGGAATCTGATTTTTTGTGTGCAGAAAGATGAAGGGTAGACCTAGGTGCACACCAAGTTTCAACTCTTTAAGTTCAATAGAAAAAAGTTATCATCGAAAAGCTGTGCGCAAAGATTGTGGGGATAAACCGGGTGTACTTGCGCACTTACCGGGTGTACTTGCGCACCGCTGTGGAATTAACGTGAGGCTGCTGTGCAATTGCCGTGAGTCTGCTGTGGAATTGTCGTGAGGGCGAGGCTGCTGTGGAATTGCCGTGATATAGGAGTATCTGGGATGAATATCACAGGTTTATTAATGAATAAGAGCTCTTTAACTTTATTAATAAATGTGCGCAAGTCCACCCGTGAATTAAAATATTCCCAGGGTGTTCTTGTGCATCTAGTATATTGGTTATATCTCAATAATTTATAATTATTATTAAAATCATCTTACATGACGTTAATTTGCAGTACATTATGCGTATCCTACGTAAATTGCAATCAAATTGGAGCATAATTATCAACACTACAGCAAAGTTCGCGGAGATTCAATTCTAGTCCAAAATAATTATTTTGCTATAAAAAACATAGGTCTCTGTTTGAACACTTGGTATCTATACTTAATCTCTTACGATTTTTGTGAAATTTATGGACTAAGGGGTTTAAGAGCTGCTCTTTCCAATGGTGTTGTCAGATTTGAAATATTTTCACGCATCCGCCGTCAATTACCGATGCGCAACTTCACCCGGAATGTTGAAGTGAGCAAGGCCAACCGGTCTGACGCTATTCTGCATACTGGATCTGATTTAATTTTACAACCAAGATTATTGGTTGAAATTTACGAAACGACGATTTATATATATTTTTATTTTTTAACGACGGTGTAAAATTAAACAAAAGAATTAACGACGGTCGCACTACTTTCCAGACTGGCCAGTCAGTATTTGGTGCACAAAATACCACTGACTTTTTCAAAGAGCTGAAAATATCCACCATAAATTTCCAGTTCAGTAATTTGGCTGATCCACCCAAGTTTGTATTTGGTGCACTGAAGTCTGAACTCTTCTGACTTTTTCATAAATCTGAGAAATATCTGCAAACATTTTTCATCAATTTGAATTTGTCTAATCCTCCAACATTTTTCCAGTTTACCCTCCAAAAATTAATGGTAGGGTCACGCAGGTAAATTGCGGCCCCTTTACTTTTAATTCTGAACGTAAATTGCATTAAAATGGCATAGTAGCAATCAAAAGAAGCGCAGGCATGCTATAATTTATTAATTTAAAATTTGTGTTTTGAAGCTATGATGTCTCTGTTGTTAGAGGCCGCAGTTAGTAAGTGTGCCGCAATTTACCTGCTTGACCTCCTAGTTTCAGAGAATATTCATTTGAGTCGCCAATATATCTTTTTTTTCAAAAATAAGTCAACAAAAATTAGTAATGCAGTCGCCAGTCGTCATAATTTAATTCCAATTTTGGAAGTCGACAGTCGTCAATATACCTATATTATTATAACTAGCTAAATTAATTGAGAGCGTATCAGCCAATCAGAGAGAGGCATACAACTGATACCAACCAATCACAGAGAGCCTGAGAGAGGCATACTTTCTTTCATAGTTGTTCATTTTTTTTTTTCAATAATTAGTCAGAGAGCATCAAATTAAAATGACAAGTAGCTAGTGACCACATCATTCATAACAAAAGAACACCGAATACAGATATACAATTTGAATTATACATTGTGGAGCGCGCCATATCAAAACAAAATGGCTGCTTTGTTTACATTCCAACAAAGATGCGCGGTTCCGCCGTTTATGATTATGAGTCACCAATTTTAATTTTAAATCTAATTTAAGTGCTCATTAGTAGTCTATATATGTGAAAGATACTTATTTTCACAAATTTTAAGTCGACAATTAATCGGCGACTTGGTACATACGCTTGAACTAGGCTTGACCCTAATATAGGAATTAATAGGCTAGCTAAATATCCTCAACATTACGGGAATTTTTTATTAGAGAAATTGAATATCTGCTGACATATCATTGGAATTTACACCCAAATACAATCTGGGATGATGGGATCCACCAACATATTCCTCCATTTATGGTAGCCTGTATTTGCCACTATTTGGTGCACAAAATTCCACTGACTTTTTGAAAAAAGCTGAAAAAATCAACCAACATTTTACTTTTTACCCATTTTTCCACCAAAAATTATAATTAATGGTAACACCGTAACATAGGAACCATTCTGCAAAAGATGCATGAAGTTGTGAAGTTTATCCGGCAACTGTTTAGGCCTTGAAATTAGTCTCCTGAATTATCTGGTGACAATTTCCTAATTAATTCCTATGTTTACATGTAATTAGTGGAGAGAATTTTGAGATTTATGATTATTTTGGAGAAAAATTTGAAAATCTTTGGAGACATGTTACTGAGTTACTCCCAGTCTGCAGAATATAAAATATTTTTCCAAGACTCTCTGCTGCCTAGTTCAAGAGTATGTACCAAGTCGCCGATTAATTGTTGACTTAAAATTTGTGAAAATAAGTATCTTTCACATATATAGACGACTAATGAGCACTTAAATTAGATTTAAAATTAAAATTGGTGACTCATAATCATAAACAGCAGAACCGCACATCTTTGTTGAAATGTAAACAAAGCAGCCATTTTGTTTTGACATGGCGTGCTCCACGATGTATAATTGTATATCACTTTTCTGTTTTCGGTGAAAGATTGCAATCTTTTGTTATGATTTTATGAATGATGTGGTCACTACTTGTCATTTTAATTTGATGCTCTCTGACTAATTATCGGAAAAAAAAATGAATAGCTAACTATGAAAGAAAGTATGGCTCTCTCTCAGGCTCTCTGTGATTGGCTGGTATTGGTATATATATTAGTTGTATGCCTCTCTCTGATTGGCTGATACGCTCTCAATTAATTTAGCTAGTTATAATAATATAGGTATATTGACGACTGTCAACTTTCAAAATTGAAATTAAATTATGACGACTGGCAACTGCATTACTAATTTTTCTTAACTTATTTTTGAAAAAAAAAGATAGGTATATTGGTGACCGAGGATGTGATCATGTGACTCAATGAACATTCTCTGAAATTAGGCTCTGCTGGAGTTTTTGATTGAATTTTTAGAAATTGGAGATCTCTGCGGGAGATCTTGAATTAATTCCTATGTTACCATTAATTTAGCTGCAGGCCCAGACTGGAAAACATAAATTCTAACAGAGTTACTCCTAACTTCATGCATTCCCATTAGTGATGTTTATTATCACAACAAACCCAATTGTGAAGCATAAATGACTTATTTTACATTAGTTTTCACTGCGGAGTTGAAATTTATAAAATAATTTACTGATTTCTGCACTTTTTAGAGTTAAAATGAGTAATTTTTGTTCATTCTAAATTCCTAACAGAGTTACTAGTCAATCTGAAATGAGTTATTATTCCACTCCAAATAATAAAGCATGTCCAAACTCGCCATTTTAATGGCGAGTTTGTGACAGTTATTTTGAGACCTTCAATTGCAAATGGCGAGTTTTATCTATTTTTCTCCTATGCTACAATGTTATTTTGGAGAGAATTTATGAAAATTTGATCATTTTGGAGAGAATTTGTTGAATTTTGGAAAGAGCTGGAGAGACAAATGGCGAGTTTATGAGACATACTATTTTACTTGGATTCCACTCTGGGCTGCGGGAGATTTTGAGTTAATTCTTATGTTACCATTAATTTAGATGCGGTCGTGGGAGATTCTGAATCTGCTACTGAGAGTCAGAAAGTAACTATATCTCAAAATAAAATCTCTGTGGGAGAAGAGACACATTCTGCAGACTGGAGTTACTCCAAAAAATCAAAAATGAAATATCTGGAGACTGATTGTGTCTAAGTAAAATAGTATGTCTCATAAACTCACCATTTGTCCAAGTAGTAAAGCATGTCCTTACTCGCCATTTTAATGGCGAGTTTGTGACAGTTATTTTGAGGCCTTCAATTGCAAATGGCGAGTTTTATCTATTTTTCTCCTATGCTGCAATGTTATTTTGGAGAGAATTAATGATAATTTGATCATTTTGGAGAGAATTTGTTGAATTTTGGAGAGAGCTGGAGAGACAAATGGAGAGTTTATGAGACATACTATTTTACTTGGCCATTTGTCTCTCCAGCTCTCTCCAAAATTCAACAAATTCTCTTCAAAATGATCAAATTTTCATAAATTCTCTCCAAAATACGGAAAATAACATTGTAGCATAGGAGAAAAATAGATAAAACTCACCATTTGCATTTTAAGGGCTCAAAATAAATGTCAAAAATTTACCATTAAAATGGCGAGTGTGGACATGCTTTATAACTTGGGATTGACGATTGTGCATGCTTTCGACTTTCGAGACTGTGACTGGCTGCCAGTCTGTATTTGGTGCACAAAATTCCACTGACTTTTTGAAAAAGCTGAAAATATCCACCATAAATTTCCACTAATTTGCCAAGTAAAATTGTATGTCTTATAAACTCACCATTTGTCTCTCCAGCTCTCTCCAAAATTCAACAAATTCTCTCCAAAATGATCAAATTATCATTAATTCTCTCCAAAATAACATTGTAGCATAGGAGAAAAATAGAAAAAACTCACCATTTGCAATTGAAGGGCTCAAAATAACTCTCACAAACTCGCCATTAAAATGGCGAGTTTGGACATGCTTTATTACTTGGCTAATTTGGCTGATCCACCAACATTTTACCCATTTTCCACCGAAAATTAATGGTAACATAGGAATAAATAGCTAAAAATCCACCGACTTTGCCAGAATATTATTTTCAAAGGGAATAAATTCCACCCAGTCTGGAAAACTGTTTAGGCTAACAGATGAACTCTATATGCTAAATGCTGCGGATTATACAATTTTTAGTAATTTACCATTAATTTTTGAAGTTTGTAAAACTCCAACAGAGTAATTAGTTCATCAGAAAGCACCTATTTTTCCAGACTGGAATTCCACCGACATGTCGGTGGAATTTACCACAAAATACAGACTGGACTGGCTGCCTGGCATAAGAATAAATAGCTAAAAACCCACCGACTTTGCCAAAATTTTATTTCTAGTGGAGAAAAATTCCATCGACAAGTCGCCGAAGTCGGTGCCTGGTGGAATTTAGTATTTATCATCATCATGAAATACTTAATACAGTCTGGCAGACTGGCATTAATCCACCAAAAATTAATGGTAACATAGGAATAAATTGCTAAAAATCAACCTAAAAAATAAAAATCAACCAACTTTTGCCAGAACATTTTTTCAAAGGGGAAATACAGATTGGATAGAATGTACACAGTACAGTCAGTACAGACATCAGACCAAGTAATAAAGCATGTCCAAACTCGCCATTTTAATGGCGAGTTTGTTTTGTGAGAGTTATTTTGAGCCCTTCAATTGCAAATGGTGAGTTTTTTCTATTTTTCTCCTATGCTACAATGTTATTTTGGAGAGAATTAATGATAATTTGATCATTTTGGAGAGAATTTGTTGAATTTTTGAGAGAGCTGGAGAGACAAATGGTGAGTTTATAAGACATACAATTTTACTTGGACGTCAGACGACAGACAGTACAGTGTAACTGTGCCAGACTGCCACTCTGGATAAAGTAGTCTTTTCTGATGGATTAATTACTCTGTTGGAGCTTAGCAAACCTTAAAATACAGTAATAAATTATTGGGAACTTTATAATGTGCAGCATTTAGCAAATTAGCCTCTAAAATTAATCAGTTAGCCAAAGGTATTTTCCAGCGTGGCCAGACTGCCAGTGGTACGCCTTTGAATACGTATCAATCTAACAGACTACCTGCGTCACACAGTGACTGAGACTCTAGCCTAATTGGCAGCTGGCTTACAGGTTTTTAGCCATCCAGTATCGCTCGGCTTTAATATCAGTGTTGAACTTCCGTTGCTTTATTCAGTATTCAGTATTTTGTAAAGCTGAGTAGGGCCATGTGCTACGGCACTCATACTCGCTCAAGTCCAACACCCTCATCATAATGCTCCAATATAATTTTGAAGAGAAAGGAAACAATGTTCCTCTCTCTTCCACATCTTGGTGGCTTACACATTTATATCAATTAAAAAGAAAGTTTATGGTCAATAAAAGTAAAATTTTTGCTCCAGATGAGACTATGCAAGAAGGCCTTTGAACAGATATCAGTGCTAATGCAATGTATATATAGCTATATATTTTATTTTTATTTTATTTTAGATTTTTCCTCAATAAAGGGGTAATAAAAAAAGCAAACACTCACACATCTCAAAAAAACACTGATCATATACCTAACACTCCACACCCAATATATTAACCTAGACACACAATATATAACTAAATCTCTATGCTCTACTCTCATAGAGCATAGGATCAGAAAACTTTCACACATAACACAAATCATTCTATAAAAACCCTAACAATAAACACACACACATAATCTAAACAAACAATATAAAGCTGAATCTCTATGCTCTACTCTCATAGAGCATAGGATCAGAAAACTTTCTCACATAACACAAATCATTCTATAAAAACCCTAACAATAAACACACACACATAATCTAAACAAACAATATACAACTGAATCTCTATGCTCTACTCTCATAGAGCATAGGATCAGAAAACTTTCACACATAACACAAATCATTCTATAAAAACCCTAACAATAAACACACACACATAATCTAAACAAACAATATAAAGCTGAATCTCTATGCTCTACTCTCATAGAGCATAGGATCAGAAAACTTTCACACATAACACAAATCATTCTATAAAAACCCTAACAATAAACACACACACATAATCTAAACAAACAATATACAACTGAATCTCTATGCTCTACTCTCATAGAGCATAGGATCAGAAAACTTTCACACATAACACAAATCATTCTATAAAAACCCTAACAATAAACACATACAAATAGTCTAAACAAACAATATACAACTGAATCTCTATGCTCTACTCTCATAGAGCATAGGATCAGAAAACTTTCACACAACACAAATCATTCTATAAAAACCCTAACAATACACACACACACACATAGTCTAAACAAACGATATACAACTGAATCTCTATGCTCTACTCTCATAGAACATAGGATCAGAGTCTTTCAATAGACAGAACCACACAACAAACACCCTATGACTTTAAAAGTAATCACATAAGTAACTAGTCAATAAATAAAATAGATTTCTCCATGTGATCACAGAAGTGAAGCAAGAAGCAAATATTATCAGTCAACTGTTTCCCTCATTCTAGACAGCCTCATTCGCCAGAGAGCTCCGAGGAATGCTTTACTCAAATCAGCATTGCAAGCTTCATTGAAGAGCAGAATCTGTGGTAAGGTTTTATCCTGCATGTTAAACTGTCTTCTCAAGTCCTCATACCCACTGCAATCTATCAGAAAGTGCTCGAGTGTCTCTTCTACACCATCTTGACAAGATTTACATAAGCAGTTTTCTCCAAGATATCTACCCCTCCACCCAAGACTGAGACTATCACTACGCGCTCTAAACAACAAAGTAGATTCCCATGTGTTGTCATAAAAAGGTTCTTGTACTTTTTCTATCTTGTACTGTCTATAGCACGTTAAAGTGGTCAGCCCCATCATTTCCCCCATCCAATTACTCCTATCTATCTCCTCAATCTTTTTTTCCAATTCAATCGCTGATATTGCTTCCAACTGTCTCAATTCATTCATTCCTAAATCATTTAGATACTTCTTTATAGTCTTGGCTAAATTATCTATCCCTTTTTCATACATATCCAGGAATATCATTCTAGTTAGATCTCCCATTTCCCCCCTCAGTACAGATTGTAAATATTTAAGCTTAGCTTTCATGTCCCTGCTAATCATAGTCATCGCGCCTATGTCCCCCTGCAGTGCAGCAATGGCCACATGTCCCGGCCCCCCCAAAACAAATCTCCACACCTTATTTTCTTCTCTTTGTAGCTGTTTTAGCTCCGTCTTGTTCCACACTACAACAGGTATACCAAACAGTAAGGAAGGTAAAGCAACATTTTCCCAATATGTTTTCCCAACCAAGACTTTGTTGCAGCTCTTCTGCATTACTGAATATGATAGGTTTGACAATCTTCTACTCTCCCCCAATTTAGTATCTTTGTGAATTTTGAAACAATCTTTCCCATTACTGATATTCACTCCAAGATATTTCACTCTTTCTTTCACTTTGATATCCTCTATCTCATCAATATTATTGTCATTGTTAAAGACAATAACTACACTTTTCTCCTTATTGATTCTCATTCCAAGTTCTGATGCTACCTCATTAACTTTCTTAATTAATAATTTCATGTTTCCTTTATTCTGTGCTAGCAGCAGCCCATCATCTGCAAACATCAACACTGGTAATTTTACCTTGTCGTTTCTGAAACCAATGTTTGTGTCAATAAGTCTCTCAATAATTTGGTTCATTACCATTACAAAAAGCCAAGGTGAGCACGTACAGCCCTGCCTTATCCCACTACTGACATTTACCATCCCTATTTCTCTATTCTGAAACCAAATCTGCGTAGCATCGCTCGAGTATATCCGTGACACAATTTCAATCAGATTGGGGTCGCACTTGTACTTCATCATGATTTTTATAATCTGTTTCCTATCAATCGAATCAAATGCCTTGGCAAAGTCGATTGCTGTTATGAATAGAGGTTTTTTCTGTCTTTTAGATTCACTGATGCAGTATTTTAATATCAATAGATTATCCTCAATCCTTTTCCCAACAGTAAATCCCGCCTGAAGTTCCATTATGCAATTCTGATTTTTCATGTGTTCACATATTTTTTCTTTTGCCAAACTCATAAAGAGCTTGTATGACACGTCATTCAATGAGATGGGTCGCAAATCAGAGCATTTGGGCTTATTCTTCTTAGGAATCAATACAGTTTTTGAAAGTTTCCAATGATCAGGTACACTGCATTCACTCACAACTTTATTCATACACAGTGTTAATGTCCTAACACAGAGTTGACTTTCATTTAACCATTTGTAAATTTCTGGTTTTATCTTATCAAGACCAGCTTGTTTTCCTCCCTTTATTTTTTTCAGATATTTTTTGACCTCTTCCTCAGTAAACTTGACTCTACTCATGCTCTCCATACCCGGAATAATTCCCTCCCGAACAGGTTCCCTTGGTTGATTCATCTCTACAGCATTATCATTATCATCCCTATTTCCAAGTCTATTGAACAGATTCTCGACCCATTCAAGAGCACTCCGATTTACAGGTTCAAAGTTATTATAGTCCACTCTGTTTTCAGGAGTTGCATTTATTTGCTCTTCATAGAATTCCCTTGCTCTTCCATTCCAAATATCCTGTATTGACACATCATGTTGCTGATATATACTTGTCCAGTACTGAAGCAATTTACCTTTTATTTCATCTTGCAGTTCAATTTCTTTTCCCTCATCATTGTGAAGCACAGTCTTTTTGTTTTCATTCCTGTTCCTCAATTTATTTATATATTCCCACATTTTCTTTTTATTTATGTTATCTTTTATTTCTGAGGTAAGTCTTATTTCATATTCTGTAATAGCCTCTTTGATCATTCTCTTAGTAAAGTTCTTTTGAGTCCAGTACATATCTTTCCAATGCCTCCTTGTTTCTTCATCAACAGCATTCCTTGCTAGCCTATTATATTCTTTTCTTTTCTTTATATTCCTTTCTATGTCTCTAGTAAACCAGACAGGATCAGACTTAGAAGTCTCTTTATCAGTTTTTATGAGGAAAGTTTTCTTTAAGACATTATCTGCACTAATCTTGATTAGTTCCTCAAACTGAGCTAGGCATATACTATCCCCAACTTCACCTAGTTTTCCCTCCACATCCGCAATGAAATCTGGTTTGAGTTCCTCCTTAACACAATAATACTCAACTATCTCTTGACTTTTATTTTTTTGTATATTACCAATTGGAAATTCAAAGACTGTTTTAATCAGACAGTGATCAGATAAATCAAATTTTATTTTATTTTCATCTATTTCCATAAAATTAAAATGACGATACATTGTACTATCAGTCAAGACATAATCTATAACACTCTTAATTCCATTCTCTTCTCTAGTTGTCTCACCCACACATCTATCATCAGCATTTAGCAATATCATATTCCTATCTAACATATCCAGCACATATCTCCCATTTCTGTCAAGTTCCTGTGCACCTAAGAATCCTAAGTGACCATTGAAGTCTCCAAGCACAACCAATTCATTTCTCTCTTCATTTCCAGCAATCAAATTATCTAGTTCTCCTCTTATTGGTGTATTTCTTGTATCACATGCAACATCCATATATACAAGTATCATATTAATTTCCTTTTTATTTATGTCACACTTCACCCTTAGTATATCACTACTTGTAGTTTGAATTTGGTTTAATCCAATGGTTGAACATGACAGTATCATGAGTCCTCCCCCCTTTTTATCATCTATACATCTTCTCCTAGTAACACAGTTATAGCCATTGGGTACACTTACTCTGTCATACTTCTCATGGGTCTCAGTTATACATATAACATTTCTATCTTCAGAACTGCTATCAGCTTCAATAGCTTTCAGCAGTTCAAGTAGTTTTTCATTATTTAAAGACCTGATATTGATTAAAAATATATTGATTTTCTGTCGCTTTATGGCCCTACCTAAAAATTTCTCCGGGTAAGTTCCCCTTTTCTGATTATCCAACCTTCCTCTCCATTATCTCTCTTTTGCTTCAACTCTAATCTTAATTTTCTATCAACCTCCCTTTCTTTCTCTGTAAGGTCTGGTGCAACTCTGCATTTTTTCAATTCCCCAGTGCATCTTGCTAACTTCCTTGCATTTGTGAGAATCCTCCATTTCTGTTCAGAGTTTTCAAGTTTTACCAGCATCGGCCTAGGTTTAGTATAATTCACCTGTGTGTTTCTCTTACCTAGTCTAAAAACGTTCTTTATTTCATACTGATTTTCTCCAATCCCTCTCTCAAATATATTCTTACAGGCATCCCTATCTTCTTCCTCTCTAGCCTTCCCTTCCACTTTTGAAGATTCATTAACATTATACAAAATTAAGTTACATTGCTTAGTTTTCTTTTCTTCATTTTCTTTTATGTCTTGTAGAACTTCATTTAGATTCTGATTAACCTCCTTCATAATTTCACTCTTTATTTCCTGTTTAATCTCTCTCACTTCTTTTTCCAGTATGGATAATCTCTCTTTCAGTATTTGGTTTTCCTCCCTCAATTCTGCATTCTCCCTGACAAGTTTACCAAGTTTCTCACTACTATCCCTAGACATTTCTTTACATCTTGGACAATACCAATCAATTACTTCATTTTTAGAAATTATACTATACACTTCTTTTTTGACCCTGCTACACTTCACATGATACCACTTTTGGCACAAATCACACTGGATTCCCTCATTAATCACTCGAACTTCACACTCACCACACTTTGATAATGAGCCTTCCCCTCCCTCACTACCACTCTCACAATCATTCTTACTTCCATTTGTGGAAGTCTTTCTTGCAATAGATTTCTGTTTATCTCCCCGATTTTGGGTCCCCTCTGGGTTAAAAGACATAATTTGGAAAATGGCACTAGGCCCACAGTTCAATTTTCAAAGGACCTCCCAAATAACAAGTAGAGCAACCTAGGTATGTATAAAAACTTTAGATATTAAAATTAATAAAAGTTCCAGCCACCAAGATATGTAGATATAGATAAAGTATTATTGGTACTTATCTTTTTTGTGGAGCTGCGCACGTCCGACGCTTTTGGTGTCAATCTCTTTTTACATTTTAATAAGTGAATATTAATTCCTAAACCGCGGAATCCTACACGGGTACGCTAACCGAGGGACCGTACTTCGTACATTGAAGGAACGTCCTTCGAGCTCTCATCTCTTCAGCACGAGAACGCACCATAATTCCTATGTTCCAATGTTATTTATAGAGCTTAATTCCAATACTATGTAGGGAAGACCCCATTTATTGGCCACTTAAGAGGTTTCCTTCAAAACTATTATTATTGTTTAAAGGTCCTCTCCAGGCTCCGGGAAAAAAATGAGTTTATTACATAATATAATAGAACTAAGGTCTACGATCATTATTCCGCAAACTACATACAATTTGGTTCAGTATATATCTTATAATTTGTTTTTAAAGTTTTTTAATACTCTGTGAGCAACAATGGAGCGAATCACTAATTTGATGCTCAAGAAGAAGATTGTACACTCTTTTTTTTATTACAAATTTGAATTTTATGAACAAACCAAGCGTTTTCGGCCTTTATTTAAATTATTTTAGATATTAAAGGTCCCCTCCAAGCAAATTTTTTTATTGCTTAAATCAACGAGGCTAATGTTTCTTATCATTTTACTGCAAACCCCATAAAATTTGATAGCATATTTTTAATTTTATATGCTTTTAAAGATTTTTATAATCCAAACTTTACAAAACCTACTTTACTTCCGACTTTCTAAGTTTCAGTCTGAAGAAGAAGAATGTACACCATTTGTTTTGATTGTCAACAAGGTGTTTGGTTCAATAAATCTATTTATTATTCGTTTAAAGGTTTAAATTTGGATAAACTTATTATAGAAACGTTTATATACTTTTAGAAACAATTAATATCTTAAAAGAAGGCCAAAAACGCATTGTTTGTTTGAAGGTCCTCTCCAGGCTCCGCGAAAAATATGAGTTTATGACATAATATTACAGAACTAAGGTCTACGATCATTATTCTGCAAACCGCATACAATTCGGTTCAGTATATATTTAATAATTTGTTTTTAAAGTATTTTAGTACTCTGTGAGCAACAATTGAGCGAATCACTAATCTGATGCTCAAGAAGAAGATTGTACACTCTTTGTTTTGATTACAAATTTGAATTTTATAAACAAACCATGCGTTTTCGGCCATTATTTTAGATATTAATTATTTCCTATAGTATGTAAACGTTTCTATTATAAGTTCATTCAATTTTTTAAGTAAAATAGGTTGTGTAGAGTTTTAATTATAAAAATCTTTAAAAGCATATAAAATTAAAAATATGATACCAAATTTGATGCGGTTTGCAGCAAAATAATAAGAAACATTAGCCTCGTTGAATAAGACAATAAAAATATTTGCTTGGAGGGGACCTTTAAAAATCTAAATTTGAAATCAAAACAAAGAGTGTACAATCTTCTTTCTCAACGTCAGGTTGGAGATTCGCTTGATTGTTGCTCACAGAGTATTAAAAAAATTTAAAAGTATATAGTAAAATATATACTGAACCGAATTGTATGCGGTTTGCGGAATAATGATCGTAGACCTTAGTTCTATAATATTATGTAATAAACTCATTTTTTCTCCGGAGCCTGGAGAGGACCTTTAATTGTTTCCTAAAGTATATAAACGTTTCTATTATAAGTTCATTCAATTTTATACCTTTACACGAATATTAAATGGATTTATTAAACCTAATACCTAGTTGACAATCAAAACAAATGGTGTATATTCTTTTTCTTCAGGCTGAAAATTTCTTAAATTAGTAAGTCGGAAGTAAAATAGGTTTTGTAGAGTTTTGATTTTAAAAATCTTTAAAACCATATAAAATTAAAAATACGCTACCAAATTTGATGCGGTTTGCAGCAAAATGATAAGGAACATTAGCCTCGTTAAATAAAGCAATAAAAATATTTGCTTGCAGGGGACCTTTAACTCTCCTCTCTACTAATGTATATACGACAGAACCAACTAAAAGATGAAATTCAAATCTTTTAAACCATATAAATGTTAGAATTAGGTTAAATTACAGTGGGTTAACAACGTTAAGACATAGAGTTTATTTAAAGAGTAAATATGTTATACAATTAGAAGTCTATTTAGAGTGATGAGGGAATCACATCTCTCTCTGAGTAATGTAAAAGACAGACTGCCTTAAGGATCTACATGCAGTGTTATTTAACACTCACCGGAAATGTAATAGACTTTAGACCTTAAGTCCGTTTCTCATAAAAGTAATACATGGTTATTTAAACAATAGGTAATTCAATATAGCTGAGCTAGTCTAACAGGAAGTTAACATTAAACATATAACGAGTGTGTAATACATTTAACTAAAATTTCAACACTCCTCCTCACACGACATTATATATTTTTCATGCCTATTAATTCAACTAATTTTCTAAATCTATCAGTAGGCAACGGTTTAGTGAATATGTCAGCAAGCATAGTTTCACTGGGGCAATACACAAGTTTAATTGTGTTTGAAGCAACAAGATCTCTAATGTAATGAAATTTAATATCAATGTGTTTCGATCTAGGATGATTTTTAGCATTTTTAGCAATACAAATAGCTGACTGATTATCCTCAAACAAAACTATAGGATTCTTATTTGGTACTTTAAGATCTAATAGTAATTTATTTAGAAATACAGCTTCTTGGGAGGCACCAGAGAGGGAAACATATTCAGCTTCAGCCGTTGATAAAGCAACACATGACTGTTTCACAGAGCGCCAAGAAATAATGGAATTATTTAACATAAAGCATTGGCCAGAAGTACTTTCCCTATCAACTCTGTTACCTGCCCAGTCGGCATCAGAATAACCTATCAACTCAGAATCTTCATTACCATATGTAATGCCAAGATCAGGTGTGCCCTTTAGGTATCTAAATATTCTCTTGATTGCAGACCAGTGCTTAGTGTTTGGATTGGAACAAAATTTAGAGACATTTCCAACTGCATAAGTTATGTCCGGTCTAGTTTTAGTAGATAGATACAGTAACGCACCTACAGCTGACTGATATTTAGTTTTATCTACTAGTTCACAATCATCAGTAGTTGGTTCCAAATGAGAATTAACATCAGCAGGGGTTGAAACCGGTTTGCAATTATTGAATTCAAATCTATCTAATAACTCGTTGACAAATGAAGATTGATTTAGGGCTATTTTATTTTCGTCTTGTACGACTTTTATGCCTAAGAAATAGGATAATTTTCCTAAGTCTTTCATCTCAAATTTAGCGCTTAAATCAGTCTTGATTTTAGTCAGGTCATCATAGTTCTTACATGCTAAAATAATATCATCTACATACACAGAAATGAAGCATGGAGAGTTATTGATTACTTTAACATATATACATGAGTCACAAGAGGACTGAATAAATCCTAAGGATTTAAGATATGCATCCAAAGCATCATTCCAACATTTGGGTGATTGTTTTAACCCATACATAGATTTATTCAGTTTACACACTAAATCTTCTTTTCCTGGAATAGCATAGCCAGGAGGCTGTCTAATATAAACATTTTCTTTAAGATCCCCATTCAAAAAAGCAGAATTGACATCCAAGTGATGTACAAATAATTTTTGGTTAGCTGCTAAAGATAACATGGTTCGCACCGATTCAAATCTCACTACAGGAGCAAAAATTTTATCATAGTCGATTCCAAGTCTCTGTAAGAAACCCTGAGCGACTAATCTAGCTTTATATGAAACCACTCTACCATCAGATCCCTTTTTTCTTTTAAACACCCATTTAGATTTAATTATTTTTAAATCTGAGGTAGGTTTTACGAGTTCAAAAACTTTATGTTTCTCAAACGCATTTAATTCCCTCTTCATGGCATGTTTCCATTTAGAGGATTCAGAACCGCTATTAAGAGCCTCAGATACCGACCTAGGCTCGATATTGATATTTCCATTTACTAATAAACCCTCCTCCTCCTCAAACTGATCATACTCCCAACTACCATATCTAATAGGAGCTCGACGAATTCTAGACGATCGTCTAAGATCCTCATCAGGACTGATAGCTGGTACAGGTTGCGCATCAGGGAGGATTATTTGAGGATTATTTTCAGGAGTTTGGTTCTCAGGCCCAGCAGGTTCTGAATCTTCTGAAGGGAACACCAGTGGAGAGGTAGGAGTCTCACTCAGTTGAGGGCTCTCAATCTTAGATGAAATTGATTCATCAAAGGTTACATTCCTGGAAAAGAAGATTCTTTTAGATTCAACATCATACATCTTATACCCTTTAGTAACTGTGCCATAGCCAATAAACAGACATTTGGTAGCTTTATTTTCTAATTTTGATCGTTCATCTCGAGAAATATGCGCGTACCCAGTACATCCAAAAACTTTTACATGACTAACGTTGGGTTTTCTAAGATTTAAAGCTTCATATGGAGTTTTATTAACTAAAAATGAATTAATGCATCTATTATTAAGGTAATTTGCAGTATATAGTGCTTCACCCCAGAATTCCTTATCAATTCCTGAATCAGATAACATACATCTAACTTTTTCCATAATAGTTCTATTAAATCTTTCAGCTAACCCATTTTGTTCAGGAGTTTTAGGAATAGATTTCTGGTGAATTATACCTTCATTTCGTAAATATGATTCAAACTTATTTGAGGTATATTCTCCTCCATATCTGACTGCAAGGTTTTAATTTTCCTTTCATAAATATTTTCAACCATAGCTTTCCATTCCAAAAACTTCTGAAACACATCACTCTTATGGGCAATAACATATATCCAGGAGTATCGAGTAGCATGATCAATAAAGGTCAGAAAATATGAATTATTACCCCTGGAAGTGGGAGTAATTTTCCCACAGACATCTGTGTGGATTAAATCAAGAGGTTTACAATTTTTCTTAATGCTTGTAGAAAAAGGTATTTTATGCATTTTCCCATTACAGCAGTGTTCACACACGCCTTCTATAGCTTTTAATTTACTATCCAGACCATTTACTGATTTAGTTCGGATCATTTTAGTCAAGTTATCGTTACCTATATGACCGAGCCTTCTGTGCCATAAAATGTTTACTTTATTTTGATCAACAGTTACTGCAGCTTTATGAACTAAAGTATTTAGATAATAGAGTTGACCAACACAGTTAGCCTCAGCAATTAACTCTTTATTTTCGTTCAATATTTTACATTTATCATTTTCAAAAATAATAGATTTATTATTACTTGTCATTTTTGACACTGATAGTAGATTAAAAGCTAGATTTGGCACATATAGTACATCATTTATTTTACATGTTCTACTTCCACCACCTGGTATATTCACAATAACAGAAACATTTCCTAGTGAAATAGCTTGTAAGACATCTCCATTACCTACTTTAACATTGATAGGTTTGCTAATATTTGCAAAATCTTTACATAAATTTTTATCACCACTCATGTGTGATGAAGAGCCTGAATCTATTATCCAAATATTACTGTCGGCATATTTGTTACAAAGAGCGATATCATTAGCATACATTGTGTGATTAAGTTCTATATGACTTACATTTACACCATTTGGCTGGTTTTGAGTTCTGTTAGTTTGAGAATACCGTTTAAATTTAAAGCAGTCTTTCTTCAGGTGCCCCAATTTTTTGCAAAAATGGCACATGATGGACTGTTTATTTACTACAGCATCATTCTGAGTATTGGATAATGCCAATGCATTATTGGATTTAATACTCAACTTTTCAGCTTCTCTCCGGAGTGTGTCAGCTACGATAATCCAGGTAGGTATGTCTGTCTGAGCTTCAAGTGCGGTGACAAGCACTTCAAACGGCTTTGGTAGTGATGAAAGGAGACAAATAACTTTATCCTCTTCACTGATCACTTGATTTAACAAGGCAAGCTCTTGAAAAACTTCAGTTAGTTCTTTCAAATGGGAGTCGAGTAGTTCGGGAGACTTCAATTTTAAGTTGTAAAGTTTCTTCTTCAGACGAAATTTGTTAGCCCACGTGTTTTTCTGAAACGTTTCTTGAAGGGTGGTCCAGACAGCTTGTGGATCCGTGGGTTGTCCAACTAAGTACAATTGATCCGGAGAAATAGATAGTACTATATCAGCAAGAGTTTTATTCTTGTTATTCGCATAGGCAGCTTTAACATCAGCTGAAGAGGAATCTATTGGAACTGGTTTAGTTCCATCAGCAAAATCCATCAGTTTCTCTCTTAAGAGATACATCTGCATCTGTATCCTCCATGTGGGGTAATTATTTCCGTCTAGGGGAACAATCCCCGGTAACTTATTTGAAGACATGTTTTCAAAGTATTTATTATCTTTCAATACTTAACAAACATAAACAAACAAAGCAGTTAAATTGATTTACTGTTTAACTGAATTGATGTTTTTAAAATTATTCTAATTCATAAGAATAACTTCACTGAATATAATTATTAATATTCAATTGGAACAGCAACACAAGTCTTAGTTCGCAAGAACCTTTTGTTGAAAGACTGTTTACCAAAGGATAAGGTCACAGATTTAAAGGTAATTTGTGACCTCTCTTGACACCTCTTCCGCACAAATACTAAATAATTATATTATAAAAACAAGTACATTTTTCGCTAGAGCAATCAATATAATTGACCTCATTAGTTCGTTAACACGATATGCTTACACAAGCGTTCGTGCGTATATGTTTCATATAGTTTAACACTTTTTTCACAGCACTTAGTTTTTATTTATTACTGTTATAAACTTCTAATTTGTTTAAACATAATTTGATTTATAAACTCTTATCGTTCACTTGGCCCATAACCTGTTAGAATTAGGTTAAATTACAGTGGGTTAACAACGTTAAGACATAGAGTTTATTTAAAGAGTCAATATGTTATACAATTAGAAGTCTATTTAGAGAGATGAGGGAATCACATCTCTCTCTGAGTAATGTAAAAGACAGACTGCCTTAAGGATCTACATGCAGTGTTATTTAACACTCGCCGGAAATGTAATAGACTTTAGACCTTAAGTCCGTTTCTCATAAAAGTAATACATGGTTATTTAAACAATAGGTAATTTAATATAGCTGAGCTAGTCTAACAGGAAATTAACATTAAACATATAACGAGTGTGTAATACATTTAACTAAAATTTCAACAATAAAGTACTATGCAATTCATTTAGTATAAATTAATCTACATTGAATCAAATATTATATCAGGAAAACTCCAATTATCGAAATGTTGAAACCAAATATCGTCACATGTTATTACCCATTTATCGTCATGTTACATGGGTGATATCGTCCACAGACCACGGAATAAAATTTTCATTGAATAGCTGGCAGGATGTGGGAAAATCTGATAGAATGGGGGAAATCCAGTAGAATGGGGAAAAATTAGGTAGATAGGGAAAATTATGAAGAATGGGGAAAATAGGTAGAATGGGGGAAATTAGGTAGAATGGGAGAAATTAGGTAGAATGGGGGGAAATTAGGATGAGCAGGGGGGAATTAGGTATAATGGGGGGAAATTAGGTAGAGTGGGGGGAAATTAGGTAGAATGGGTGGAAATTAGGTAGAATGGGGGAAATAAGGTAGAATGGAGGAAATAAGGTAGAATGGAGGGAATTAGGTAGAATGGGGGAATGAGGTCGAAAGGGAAAACAGGTAGAATGGGGAAAACAGGTAGAATGGGGAAAACAGGTAAAATGGGAAAAATCAGGTTAGAATTGGGATTATTAGGTAGAATGGGGGAAATTAGGTGAAATGGGGTAAAATCAGGTAGAATGGGGGAAAATCAGGTTAGAATTGGGGATAATTAGATAGAATGGGGGAAATTAGGTGGAATGGGGGAAAATATGGTAGAATGTGGGATAATTAGGTAGATTGGGGGAAATCAGGTAGAATGGAGGAAAATCAGGTTAGAATTGGTTATAATTAGGTAGAATGGGGGAAATTAGGTAGAATGGGGGAAAATCAGGTTAGAATTGGTTATATATAAGTAGAATGGAGTGAAATCAGGTAGAATGGAGAACAGCTTTTTCTTTAATCAGTCACCGACTATACCTAGTAATTCACTATCGTTAACTTAGAATCTTTGACAGTTCACTCTATTTAATCTTCCTTATCCATATATATATATATATATTACATATATAATAAACTTTCCTGTAATCACTCTTCCAGTTTTCGTTTCTCTATTAACTAGTACCTACCTAGCAGTGTCTAGCTATACTGTATGTATACACATAGTGATATTACTACCAAGGTTCGTAGACTATAACAGGTTAAACGAATAGAAATAGTACGAAATGTTACTAAGAGCTGAGTCTACAAATTCTTTTTATGAAAACCTTTTCTTTAGATTAAAACCTATGAAACCTATGTTACAAATAATTGACATTTTACATTGTTTATTTCTTATTTCATTATTGCAATATTATGTTTGTTTTTTATTTTAGGCTTTTAGCTACAGTAATTAAAGCGGATGAAAATCTTGACCAGTGCCCATTAATCAACGGACAACGACGTGAATAGCAGTTAGCCTTTTGTTCTTTTAACAGTGGTAATAACCATTTCTTTGAAATATTTTTTATACCATTCGATAGATTATTAAATTCTAAAGAATTCTATTATGACTCACGCCCGAGTTTAATATAACGTTTAAGAGATATTCAAGAAGAAAGACAGAAAATGTTGTTTTCTCAATGGCAATTTTTTCCCCATTCGTTTAACGTGTTATAGTCTATGAACCTTGATTACTACTACCCGTACGTGTTTGTTCGATCTATTAACATTTACCTCTCATTTAATTGCTAAATATTATACTAAAACTTGAAAATATCTGTAGTAAAAAGACGAAATGTCTTTGTTTTCATTTCTTTTTTATAGATAAAATTAATACCGACGAAAAAAAAAAACATTTTTTTGTTCTTTAATTAGAGAAGAGTTTTTATTATTTATAATATTAAAAATAACTTAATATACTAATTTTATACACTATATTCAATATAATAATCAATAATAGGTAGCATGTTAGAAGATTAAAAAAGGATTAATTATTGTTCTGAATTAAATCCATGATTATAAATAAGTTCATAACGTTGAGCAATATATGCTTGCAGTGTGTAATATGGATACACATTACACATATTGTGTACATCATAAAATTGTATATTCCCTTCTTTAATGGAAATAAAAATAATAATTAAATTAATTGGAGGCTGCAGTTCGTCCAAATACAATTTCTTCGTCCAAATGTTCGTTCGGCTAATTGAATTAATTATCTTTTGGACAAAAATCCGTTCGGCCAAATGTCCCTCAGTAAAGTGTCATTCAGCCAGGTTGCCCTCTCCGCACACGATTAAAAACATTATTAGAGTTCATTTAATTAACTACTTTATTTAACAAAGATCATCTAAATCTTCATTGAAAATTAAATAGGATTAAAAGGAACTTGAAATAGGATATATAAATTAAATATGAAATAAAATTAGTATTTAAAATATTAATCAAAATATAATTACGTAACAGTTCTCAACCATCTACTACGTACACATAACTCATTATATAAGTTGATCAATGATCATCTTCCGTCGAAAAATAATTGAAAATTAAACAGGAATATAAATCCGTATAATGTATATTATAGTTTGTCTCCTTACACATCAGTAACAAAATGGAAGATGATAACTATTAATTATTTTATCGACATTTTTTACAGCGACTAACATTGCAGACTATAAACAGTTTATGATTATTCATTACAATCATATAAGTACTACAAAAATAAAGAGAATATATATGCTAAACTTTCTAAATCTACGTACATTTTTTAAACTATGATCCTTCGGCTCAAAATAAATCAATAAGAGAGAACCAATTATTTGAATGATTTTATACTGTTTTTTATAGTAATTCAGTCTTATAAGTAATTGAGACAGCATTTTCAGCAGTCATGATTCTTTAATGTACAGTAAAACTCCTGAGTTATGAAGTTCTTCGTTATGAAGCACTCGAGTAATGAAGGACCTGCGAGCTATAAAATGCACCTGAAGTATTTTCTATGTTTATTTTATAGAAAACGGTATACGTCATGAATTTCGTCCTAGTTATCCCTCAATGACAATAGTTTTCTCCAAAATTTTGATCATAATAAACGATCAGTGTTCCTGATATATGAAGTTGCTGTGAGTTATGACGAAACCCATACTTCATAACTCAGGAGTTTCACTGTATTCCAGTCTCTGACTTAGACTATCTAATCTACGGATATAAATCATCTGTTTTGCAGATTTTCTATCAGTTTCTTCAATTGAAACTCTAACTTTTCATGATTTTCTTTCATTTTCGACTCCAATTCTTTAAGTTTGAACTCCAACTTTTCTTGATTTTCGTTCAATTGAATTTGCAACTTCTCTTGTGCTTCTTTCTGCTGAGACTCCAGTTTTCGCTCCAACTGTTCCATTTTACTCATCTGCAATTAAAGGGCGATAGAAAAATGCTTACAAATTTAGGGATCAATTTTATAGCAGTTAAGAATTTTAATTGATCTTACCATCAGTTCCACAGTTCCATCTTTGCCATCATTAGGTAGAGGGTAAGCAGATATTTCTCTGCTCACTCCAATTCTCTTCCGATAGATGGTCCTGAGGGTAAATTACAAAATTTTATTATTCATAAATAGTCCCATTGGAGTTGAATGTTCAGTCATCCAAATTGCGATTAATTCATTAATAAAGCTATCGATAAGTTGAAGAGGTTGAATGGAAGTGATATCATTATGCAATTGATATTAGAAAACATTCATCGCTTGTCAAGAAGGAAAATCTCACATAATGGTATCTTGTTTATAAAATTTTCAGAAAAAAACATAGATAAACAATCATTTCAATTAATTTCTTTTTCAAATCACCTCAAAGCTGCTCTTGTCTTTACTTCAATCAGATATCTGAGAGATACAAAGTCTTTTTTCTTTTCAATATAGATGAAACCATCCCTCTCGGATAGCTTATTTATTCTTATGAAGACTTTTCTTACATCTATTGGTTCATTAAATGGTAACAGCCTCTGAAGGATGAAGAAAAAAATTAGTAAGACAACAGTTTTCGGATTTTGAATAATTATAGAAAATATTGACTTTTTAAATAAACAAAAGCAAAATATCTCAAATGGACCGAAATTTATGACCAATGAGTCAAATTTAAATATGGCTGAAATGAGTAGGTCAGACATAAACGATATACCGTAATTGGCAATAGAGATTACTTCTCAAGTTGTATAAATCTCAACTTAAAGAGTTATGTAGTACAAGGGTGCACCTCACTCTATTTCATTAAGATTAAGAGGGCACTGATAATAATATCAAAAGAATAAATTTACTCACTTGTAAACGATAACTAATAATATTTACGAAAGCTTCTTTGAAATAGATGTCATTCAGCATAGACGTTAGTAGAGATTGAGTCTGATTTTGCTTCAAGACCTGTACCAGTAAAATGCACGTATATAATCAATGTGAATAATTATTGTTTTTAGCTATTTCATGATATATGCTAAGTATTGACAATGATCCGAACTATCTCGATTATGCTTCCTGTCAAATTGTCTTATTGGTTTTAGACTAAGCTATTAAGAAACAGGTTTGAGCAAATACTATAAATTATAGTAATTAGCAAATACTATTAATTAATTATAATTAATTATAAACTGTACAGGGTGGGGTTGAACAAAATAAGTTCTTCATAGTACTACTTTATATCTTAATAATCCGGTATTATCCAAAATATTGATTTGAGTTTCATTATGCTGGTAATAAATAGGTTGTTCTGGGAATAGGTTGTTCTTGCTACACATTTCTATATTTTACATTATATTTCAGATTTAATTTATATTTAGGTAAAATGCGACACTTGATTAATTTTGAAAAAGGGAAAATTCCCTTTTTTTAAAAAAGGGGTCCAACTCTATATTAATAAACTGTTTCAAATATTTTGTCCAACCCCTGTATCTCAAATAAGTAATTATCCTTACCTCAACGTCTCCAACAGCAATGACAGTGAAGACATTGGTCAGCACCATGAAGATGAAGAATACGAAAATAACCAATATCAGATTAGCTGACAATTTAACGTACCAAGGCTCTTCTTCACTCTCCTTAGAGTAGGAAGAATATTCGAATTCTCCGGAGCTCATAACCATTGTTTTGGGAATTGTTTCAAAGAATAAAAAGTAGTTGTGAATGCCAGTAACATTATTTTGTTCTTCTTCCTAACATAGAAAAGAATATGATAGATTAATTTTTAAAAATTGAACTGTTTACAAAAGATAGAACATGGCATAAAATTTACCAAAGGTGTGAAGTTTGGGTCAATCGGTGCAAAGATGATCATAAAACAGTAATTGAAGGCAAGGTATATGGATGATAAAGGCAATAATGCTTTGAAGTAATTCCACGTTATTTTCTTCACTATTGCGACATAACGGGCGAATGAATAACTTTTACCCAGCAGTGAGAAAATCACATACCTGGAAATCAAAAACAAGAGATCATTTTCAAAGGAAGAAAACTGTAACATACTGCACTTGGAAATTCTAATCAGGAAACTCTCTTGGATTCTGCTTAACTTTGAATTACTTACTAGATATATATAGACTCCCAATGAAATATTCTAAGAAAAAAAATTTACCCAACGTAAACGTTGCTGAAAACTTTAGAATAGGTATATTTACGAATGTCATTTGGATCAATATATTATTCTGGTAAAATTCATACACTATACTATATATAAATAAAGAAATTGCAGCACTTGTAAAGTAAGTGAAATGAGGAGCAAATTCATTATAATTGAGTGGCATCAAATAATTCGAGAAAATTGTATAGAAATCATCAGATATATACATTATAGTATACAGGAAGACCCTTTTTTATTACCATAATCATGGCTGAAGCACCCTTTTCGTAATGGCAAAAAGAGTGAAAGTTGACTCGATTTACTACTTGATGAAAGTTCAATGTAGCGAATAAATAAAAAAGTATATTCTGTTATAAAGACTAATTTCTGAACCAAATTGCCTTTTAATAAAACTCATTAGAGTAAGAATATTGATGTTTAATGTAGTTAACGAAAAATAAATATCTGATAAAACGTCTCCGTTTTCTATAACTAAGTTGTGTAATAACTTCAGTACGTGTCTCACAATTATTTCATGTTTTATATAAGAGGAATTAGACAAAAAAGAACACTTCCTGTAAATGTGCTCGGTTGAGAAAGACAGATGAATTAAAATAATAATTATGTTAAGCTTAGGAATTCACAATACTCACGATGATCCAAGCATGATCCATCCAAGATGATGGCTGAAGCCTTTTCTTATATGTAAATCTTCATCCGTTGCATCACTGATCAAGTAATAAATTAGACTAATGATGGCCAAGAGCGTGAACCATTTTATCCAATTATCAAATGTGTTGAGATATTCTCTCCGTTGAGTCACAACCGCAAAGCACTCTCTGGTAATCATTGGTATCAAAAGAAATATCATGATAGGAATGGTGTCATAGATGATATTCATTCCAATAATTGCTGAGAGTGTTATCAAAACATTGATAATAAGATAGGGCACTAAATCCCAAATATACAACTTCCTGGACATAGAAAAACAAAGTAACACAAACACTTCCATCAGAGGATGTTTGAAAGCTTCTTTGACTTCAGATTTGTTGATCATACTGAGTAGCAGAAAAGTTGCCTTTTTCAATGATTCTTCTTTTCGTGTGTCTGAGCTAGAGAAGAGGAAATCATAACCAAGAATCGCACAATGATCTGGAGAATCGGGATCGTAAGATACCTTCTTCGACCATCGAATAACGCCATCATAAGAATTAATTGAATAGTTAAATGCCTTTTGCAGTACATTTGTGGTTATATATTCCTTGATAGATCCATCTTCATTTCCAATGTAAGCTCCTTTGGCAATTAAGTACGACTTTACCATATCGCTTGAACTCCTCACAACATCAAGATCCAAGGAGCCATTTTGTTTTTCTTTCATTTTTGTTACTAGAATATCTGCTATGGCTGAGTTATTTTGAGACAATGATGCGTTCAGTGGAATCTCACCGTCTACATCTTTAACAAATGGATCGGCATCAAGTTCATTCAGAAGAAACTTAACATCATCCTCATCACAATCACTTACTACTTTTGTAAGAATAGATTTCGAACCAATGCGACCATTAATCAACCTCTTTATTTCAATTTTAGTTTTTGGTTTCATTCTGAAAGGTCCTTGCCAAAACGTTCGAATCTCTTTAATCTTTTTCCCAGCTATCCAATTGAACACTTTTGCCTCTAATACTTTCGGTGATGAATTAGTATCAGTATTCCCAGTGGCTTCTTCAATTGCATCTGAAAAAGTCTTATAGAAATTTGCTGGCAAATCATCGGTATTTGACCCTCTGCTAATCAAAGTCTCAAAAAATTCCTTAGAAAATCCTATCATTTGGTGTTTGTTATCATTGATTAGATTGGCGGCTACTTTTAGAGGCGTTTCACCTCTGAAGTTTAGCGGGCTTAAATCTACGTCTGGATGATTGATTATTAAACTTAAAGATTCTGATAGTCTTTTCTTGAGGTAATCAACACATAAAATCTTGTTGGCAAGGTAATGTAAAGGAGTGTTTCCGTCATCGTCCCTCAAGTTAGGGTTAGCTTTCGCATTTAAAATTATAATTTTGATAATTTCAGGATTGATTTTCTTGGTCGCTATATGTAGAGCAGTTTCTCCATTTATGTTTTGCAAATTGATAGTTTCCGTCATTTTATCCGCTGGGATATCAGATATTAGAGTTCTAAAGACTTCTAATGCTCCCTTTTCAGATGCACGGTGATAAACAGTGGAGTAATCATTTTCTCCAGGAGACTGTAAAATACTTTTATCCAAAAACTTCTCAAAAATATGTCCATTGTCATTTCCTCTGATACTGTCCTTCGATGAAGATGTATTTCCATAATTTGGTTCATCTGAAAAATAGTGAGTTATTTATTATTTAGGGAGGGATTTAGGAGGGACTTGTGATTAGCGTATCAATTATTATCAGGACTTATGGTTTAAACTTTAGGGGTACCTACCAATATTAGTAGAGAGGTAAGGATAAGTAATGTGAACCGAAATTGTTTCGTAGACATGCATATGCGAAATAATTATATACACACAGTATACTCCCTATCTCATTTGTTAGAAAGGCTATATGGTTTGGAAAATACTTTAATTAGTCAGCAGGGTATAATTTGAAATTGCTTTAAAGGTTTAACTTTTGAGAACTACGCATTTGGTTTTAGTTTCATAAGGTTAGGCGATTAACGAGATAAATCAAGAACAAGGGTTTACTTTAAATATTTTAATTTAAGATGTTGAAGTTAGGATAAGGCTGGATTTAGTAGGATACGGTAGGTCTATTGATGAGATTACGCTAATTAGTTTTGTTGGAGTTGACCAATTGATGATTTGAAATATATCTAGTGGACTGGGATGGAACAGAGGGAGAAAAATGATTTTTCAGATAACCACAAGTGTATTAGTTTAGTCAGAAGTTTAGCTTAAATATAAGCTGGTTTAAAATCGTCAGGCAAGCTTATAGGACTGTAGTGGTCATAGTTTCGAGTTAGTTAGGAGATATTTGACAAGTGGTAAATAGATTCTGGTTTCGAGATGAAGATTAATGAAGTGTTGAGACTAGACGTTGGAGCTCACGAAACCTCCTATATGTCGTGTAATGCATACTGGGTAATTTTTTATGCCTTATACTAACTTATTTTTATTGTACTAATATTTATGTTACATGAGACTATAATAATTGTAGTAGTTCATATTTAAGTACTTTAAGCTAGATAGTACCTACTTACTTGAATATGATAGTATCCATATACTATCGTCTAAAAATGCAAGTGGCGTTAAAAAAAGAGATACATGGTTAAAAATAATTAAAGTAAGAGCAACTCTCAGCAGCTTATTCCATTAAATTCAAAAGCTAAAGTGTGTGAAGAAAGTGAAACGCGTAAAATTTGGTGGTCAAATAAGTGTTCTATTTGCTACTCCAAGTAGGACAGAAAAAACAAGATATGAACTCACCCATGTCGATCTTTTCATCTGTCGTAGACATTTTTATTTTTGATGAACAGCCTGAAATGCAAAAATTACTAGTAAATAATATTATGAATGAGCATTACATCAGTAACTTGCCTAGCAATTGGAAAATATATTCAAAGAGTTTCAAGGTGAATCCGGTCCATATGCAGTTGACTGCAGTTTTAAAGTTATATGGTATGGCCGTATGGGTAGTGATTCCTACTTTCAGTTGATAGAGAACAGTTAAAATAAGATTGTATTTTTGGTAAAAGTTGAATATTATTAGATTATTTTTGGAAATAGTGAAACTAGTAACAGTCTAATTTTAGAAAACATATTTTATCAGCTCATTTATCCTATAATAATGAGCTGTCGATATTAACTTCAATTATCAACAACTATACTTTACCTGGAAAAACTACTTTTCGATGTATTTTAACTCACTTTTCTCTTTAGAAGTATGTACACTTTAGATAAACAAACTGTAGATACGGAGTAGATACCTCAGGCAGATATGGAGTAGATACCTCTTGCAGATACAGGGTAGATACCTCAGGCAGATACAGGATAGATACCTTAGTCAGATACGAATAGAAGTAGGAATGAGATTGTCACTGTTCTTGGGGACTAAAGTATTTCCAAACTCAAGTTATTCGTCGGAGCGTCTGACACAAACTTTATAACAGCTACTGTAATGATGGATATATCAGTCCTGTCTCTCAATTCCTATCTTTCTTCACCGGTTCTATTTTCAAGACTGAAGAGATATCATTATTTCTCGATTGTGAAACTCGCTTATCATTTCCTTAATTTAGGCGCTTTTTATTGTACAGTATTCACATCTCACTCGGTGATGAAATAATCGATATTTTTTAATTAACATCCGACATCGACATGTGATATCTAATCTACATTTGTAATCTAATCTTTTTGTTTCAAGGAAGCAATAAACGAACCTTGTCTAACTATTTATGTGGGTGAGTGGAGTAATAAAACAGAAGTATACATAGAAATTGACACCTGCGATTGAAAGTGAATGGTAAGGCCCACTTCACACTTACATTTTTAACACCGAGGAAAAAAGCTCTTATTTAAATGTGTTCACAGATGCTTTTTTTCAACGTTGTAGAAAAAACCTAATGTGATTTTTCCTTCAGCGATAAAAACACAAGTGTAAATAAATTTTAAGAAGAGCTTATGTTGCAAGTGTGAAGCGGGCTTTAACCATGCAATGAACAAGCAAAGAACGAATATTCCTTGTGAAAAGTTCAATGAGATCAAGAATGTCAATGTAGTTGTTCTATTTCAAAATAGTTTCCAGGGAAGAATTGTAAGCACCCTCTATAAAATGTCCACCATTGTAAATGTTTTCTTTTGTTCACTGACATTTCGTATCACAAAGAGTTAGCTCTAAGAATAATAATGAAGAGAAAAACAAGGGTTGTAATAAAAAAGTCCATATTTCTTCAAGCTTTCGATTTTTTCATAAAATCATCCTCAGGAAAACCTAAACATATCTTAATTCTACTATATAAATACAAAATTCTCCTATCTAGGATACAGAAATGAATAAATATCACTAATGTTACAATTAATTAAATCAACAATGAACTCAGAAAAAACTATCTATACATATAAAAGAAATCATTTTAAAATAAATAATTCAGTAGAAGCCTCTTGTGAATTTAATTGGGGCTTCTGTTCATAAATGAAAATGGATTCCAATGTCCTCAAATCGTAACTATTGCAGGTTGATAAAATTTTGAAATCTTTTTCCGAAATCTGATGGTTATCTCTAAATCACCTCTAAGAATAACCTTTGCGCAATGAAAAAAAATCACCCTAACTCTTTGCTTACCTGTTCTCAAACTATAGGTCCAACATTGTTATAACACTTTGATAGTACAATAAAAGCCGTGAAAAAGAGACCAAGATACAGTTTTTTTTTCGCTCATTGGCTAAAGATTTATTAGTATTCGAAAAATCGAAACATTTTTGTGGCCCATATACTGAATAGGCAGAACTAAATATTAAATAGATATTAAAAGTTTTAAACAATCAAACTACACAAATGGGAAACATCTAATTTCAGAATCATTTAAAATTAATCAGTTAATATACAGTATAAATAGCACAAAATACCAGAAACTTCGAAAAAAATTACAAAAATATTATAGTCGAAATCAAGAAGGTATGGAAAGCAATATCTTTCTCAGAATGGTACCTCTTCTTTTTCTCTGAATCTTTAGTCTTGAAGTTTTTAGCTTACCGTAAGTCGGATACGGTTTCTGCAATTAAGTGGTGTTCGTCACTGGATATTGTTATTATTTTGATGGTGTTTGTAATGGTTTCTATACGTATTTTGGAGAATACTCGTTCCAATGACTCCCCAGTCCCCATCTCATACATTTCCAGAGGTAGGTAGATATGCCATTGCCATTGGTCTCACTGAACATCATTTGCTCTGTCGTATCGGAGTTATGCTTAGTAGGTATTTTTCTTTTTTTATCTAAGGTATGATTTCCTTCATTCCCCATTATACTTTATCTATCACAGTATATTCCCGCTTCCGGGTTGATCATTAAAAAAAAAGAATAGTGAGAACACTTAATGGAAAAATAATAAAGGTGATGTTCTAAACAAAATATAGAGAAATGCAAATTTGGTGTTAACAGTATTACCAGAAGAAGGTTGGGACTCCAGGATATTCAAGGAATGTAATTGTAATACAGGTAGACTCCGCAATTAGTTCAACATTGTTACTCCAATCTTTTCGTTTTCTACTAACAAAACTAAAAAGAACGTTTGCATGGTACACTGATACTATGTACTACATTTTGTATGGTTCTTTCAATGTAAATAACATTGTTTAAAAATAATGTTCCGGTACAACTGATGTAAGTAAGCTAAGGGTCAACTCCGCTTTAAGTCGTCCTGTTCTAAAAGCGGGGTTTACTAAAAGCGGGTTTGTACATTCAAAAAAAACCTATAAGTTTTAGGTTGTCTTTTCCGTATACCTATAGTATAACAAATAAACAGTAATTAATAGCTTTGACATCAATTCACAGAGGTACTTACGAGAATAAGTAAATCCTTTTTTTTTTCCTAAAGAAGTCGGAAAAATCTGTTTTGCAAATTTAAATGAACTTTCAAAATGATTGTTTTTCTTACATTTACTTTCCTTTATAATCTCACATCTTACAATATCAAATTTCTAAGAAATTATAAAATATAAACATTATAATACATTAATTTGTCCATATCATTTATTAGAACTTGAACCATCACATGAAACGAGGCTTTTTTGCAGACTTTAGGAATTAGTATGCAATTTTTATTTCTTTAGTGTATTAAAGGCTCTGCATGAGTTTAGAGATAATCCGAAAATAGGACCTCTGATTGCTGCTGATTTTCGATTAGTCGTTTCAGCAGAAGCTCCATCTTTTCTTGATTTTCATTCAGTTTTGATTTCAATTTTTCTTGATTTTCTCTCAGTTTGGATTCCAACTTTTCTTGATTTTCTTTCAGTTTTGACTCTAATTTTTCTTGATTTTCCCTCAGTTTAGATGCCAACTTTTCTTGATTTTCAGACATCTCTGTTAGTCGGGACTCTATTTTCTCATGATTTTTCTTTAGCTTAGAATCCAAATTTTCTTGATTTTCTGACATTTCTGTAAATCTGGACTCCAACGTTTCTTGATTTCCTGATATTTCCCTTATTCGGGAATCCAAGTTTTCTTGATTTTGGTTTAGCTTAGATTCCAACTCTTCTTGATTTTCATTTATTTTAGAGACCATCTCTTCTTGATTTCTTGACATTTCTGCTAGTCGGGACCTCAACTCTTCTTGATTTTTATTTAGTTTAGACTCCAACTCTCCTTGATTTTTATTTAGCTTAGACACCAACTTTTCTTGATTTTTTTCTAGGTCAGACTCCAACTTCCCTTGATTTCTTTTTAGCTTAGACTCCAACTTCCCTTGATTTTCTTTCAGTTTAGACTCCAATTTTTTTCTGTTTTTTGATATTCCTGTTAGTCGGGACTCCAGTTTTCGCTCCAATTGGTGCATTTTACTTACCTAAAAAGTGTGATAGAATATTGTTTATAAAATTCACGGATAAATTTCATCAAAATTTTATTTTTTTTCCTGTTCTTACCATCAATTCCGTACTTCCATCTTTGCCATCATTAGGTAGAGAGTAAGCAGGTATTTCTTTGTCTGCTCCAATTCTCTTCCGATAGATGTCTCTGAGGGTAAACTCAAACATTTCATTAATCTTACGTAGTTTCACCAATATTAAAAACTCAGTTAACCAAATTGCTATCGATTATTATTAGCCTATAGATATATTGAAATGGTTGATCCATATGATTGATCTTGGATCACATTCATCGTATATGTTTGATATATCTATAAAATTGTCAATGAATTCATATTATAATAACTAATAAACATTTAATTCCAATCAGTTCCTTCTTCTAATCACCTCAAAGCTACTTTTGTCCTGACTTCAATTAGATCTTTGAGAGATACGAAGTCTTCTTTCTTTTCGATAGAGATGAACTCGTCCATCTTGGATAGGTTGTTTATTTTTACAATGACTTTTCCTATATTTACTGATTCATTGAGGGATGACAGCCACTGTGGGGTGTATCCTAATACCCTCTGTAGGATGAAGTGTAAAATTAGGTTAAACGCTTTTCAATTACTGAATAATTATCACCTTATCATATAAAGTTAATTAAAATTACATTTTCTTCATAAAACGTTTATGATAAAACAACTTTGGTGATCAATGATCAAAAAATCAAAATGGTAGAAATTTGGAAAAATCGTATGATATTCATAAGATATGGTTTGTATTCAATGAAGAGTAATACAAAAAGTTGCACAATATTTCAATTTAAAAAAAGGTTAGGTACAAGAGTGCACCTCACTATATTTCAATAACAGATGTTCAAAAAAATACTAATGGTTAAAAAGGGAATATATAATAACAATTAAAGAAAAATTTTACTTACTTGAAAACTATAGTGAGAGATATCTACAAAAGCTTCCTTGATACAGATGTCATTCAGCATAGTCTTTAGTAGAGAATGAGTCAGATTTTGCTTCAATACCTGCATTAGTAAATTGGATGGGCAAAATACATGTGAATAATCTTTTATAACGGCAAGAGGACAGATGCATACCTATAGATCAAGCTTTTCTTGGGTCATTGCCGAGATTTTATTTATCTCAATAACCAGTATGCAAAAGGCCTTTGCATATCTACGAGTAATATACCTAATTATAACTCTAGAAATACTTTATTAATTAGTATTGTGTATATCGAATATCAACTCCGATTATTTATTGCTGATTCACAAAACTAAACCAACATCAGTAAACATCCGTGATGATGATAGGTCATCTAGCTAGAAATAATGTAAACAACGCCGTTTATTGAATATTCGCCTAAACTTATGGTAACTAATGAAAAATCACTTTTCTCTGAAAAATACAGATATTGGGTCTGAACTATTACATATAATTAAATCACATTTTGTTAAAACATTTAATATGATTATTAGATACAGCCGTTCAACTGTTTCGGGTTATAACCTAGCTATTATCAATGATGCAAACGATCTTGATTTTATTTCAATTAGAGTTGTGTATTATTGTTTTAGACTGAGAAATGGAAGAATAGTTTTGAACGTATACCAGATTAGATGCATGAATATATATTAGTAATTATTCTTACCTCAACATCTCCAATAGCAATGACAGTGAAAACATTGGTCAGCACCATGAAGATGAAGAATACGAAAAGTACCAATATCAGATTAGATGACAATTCAATGTACCAAGGCTCTCCTTCACTCGCTTCAGAGTAGGAAGAATAGTCGAACTCTCCAGAACTCATGACCATCGTTTTCGGAATGGTTTCGAAATATGGAAAGTAGTTTTGAACTCCAGTTACATTATTTTGTTCCTCTACCTTTATGGGAAAAGAATAGTTTATTTACAATGGGAAGAAATTGTTTTTTATACACAAAAAATTAAATATCCACAAAGAGAGTGCAGGATTATAGTTTCGCAGTGTTCCACATGGTAAGCTTTACAAACTTCATAAATATTATTTCGATTTAATTTCAATTAGTTTTAAAGCAGACTTTAAAAATGTGTATATTCAATATAAACCTATCCATATTAAATTATTGTCGAAGAACTTAACGCAAACGACTATCCAGCTATATTAGCATTACTGATGTATTTATGAAAGAGATTTATATTCACAGGATTTCGTTAAGCACCCAACGGTTTTAATGTTTTCAATATCCACGGTAAAATAAACATTCATAATTATATTGCTGATGCATTTATTTCTAAATCTAACTGGACATCATAATAAGTAATAACCATAATTCATTCTCCACGAACAACCTTGGGAGCGACCATAAATGGTATGGGGGATTTTTCGGTCCACTTATTATTGATACAAAAACTATAAGGGCTATAATTTTGTCTATTTATTCTAGTCTGACTTTTTGGCCCGTTTTTTCAATAATTTCAGATCCTTCAAGCAAGAAAAATGATTTAATTAAAGCAAGACGGAACCCCATCTCATTGGTCAATAACAGCCAGACAGTGGCTAACTGGAAAGTTTCTAACAGGTGGATTGGTACAGTTCAGATGGCTGCATAGAAGTTATAAGTGACTATCATAATCTTGCACCTTGTGATCTATCTCTCTTTGTGGATTCATAAAGAGTAAAGTTTATAAATTTCAATAGAGGGATATTACTGAGCTGAAGAGAAAAACCCGTTAAGCAATTACAAAAGTAGTCTTTGAAATGTTATTGAATACCATGGATTCATTCCAGACCTAACTATAAATTTAGTCATCAAAAATAATGACCACCAAACTGAAATATAATGCACAATACATCAATTGGAATATAAACCTGAATGACGAAACTCTTAAGTCTTCTAAAACCAACCTACTTAGATTGAAATATAGGGAAGAAAGTGAATTCTACGTTAATAGGCATATCGTAAAAATTTACCATATCGTTTGTGTTGTTCTGTGCAAAGATGATCATGAAGCAGTAGTTGAAGGCAAGGTATATAATTGATAAAGGCAAGAGTGCTTTGAAATAATTCCATGTTATTTTCTTCACTATAGCGACATAATGGGCGAATAGATAATTTTCACCCAACAATGAGAAAATCACATACCTGGAAATGAAATACAGGAGATCAGACCACATGCATAAAATTTGAACATATGAAGAAATTTACATAAGGAAACTCCCATCGATTATTGTTCTCTTCGTATACTATATATATTCTTATTGTCATAATCTATAAACTTCTAAAGAAATATTTTCAAATGATTATTACTTCTTCAATCATTATAATTGATGTGAATTTGCGAATATACATTGCTTGGAAATAGATTTTAATTGAATCAATATATCTTTTCCCAGTAAAATTCATAAGCTTTACAAGTTTCCATAATAAAAATGAAAAAGTCTGTTACGAAAGGTTTAATTGATTGGCATGAATGGATCGAGAATATTTGAAAATCATCAGGTACACTTTTTATTTAAATATATGTATATATATATATTGCTCGCTTGAGAAAAATTGATAGATTAGAGAATCGGGGTGTCTTCCACAAGATTAATAATTAATCAAATAATGGCTATAATGAATTTGAAATACTCACGATGAGCCAAGCATGATCCATCCTAGATGATGTGTGAAGCTGCTTTTTATTTGTAAATTATCATCTATTGGATCATTGATTAAGTGATAAATTAGACTAACGATGGCCAAAAGCGTGAAACATTTGATATAGTTATCAAATGTGTTGAGGTATTCTCTCCGTTGACTCACTGCCGCAATACACTCTCTCATAAACATTGGAACAAACAGACATATCATGATAGAAATGGTAACATAGATATTTTCCATTCCGACTATGGCAGAGAGTGTTATCAAAAAGGTAATGATGAGATATGGCACTAAATCCCAGATAAACAACTTCCTGGATATCATTGAAAAACGTAGTAACACAAACACTTCTATCAGAGGATGTTTGAAAGCTTCTTTGATTTCAAATTTTCTGGCCATATCGAGTAACAGGAAAGCTGCCTTTTTAAATGATTCTTTACCTGTGTCTGAGCTAGGGAAGAGGAAGTCATAATTAAGACTCACCCAATGATCGGGAGAATCTGGATCATTTGATACTTTCTTTGACATTAATTGAATGACACCATCACTAGAATTAATTGAATAATTAAATGCCATCCGTAATACATTTGCAGTTATAAATTCTTTTATAGTTTTATCTTTATTACCAATAAAAGCTCCTTTGGCAATTAGGTACGATTTAACTTCGTCACTGGAATTCCTCACAACATCAAGATCAAAGGAGCCTCCTTGTTTTTCTTTCATTTTTGATGCTAGTAAATCTGTTAAGACTGAATTCTTATTGGATAATGATGCGTTTAGTGCAATCTCACCGTCTACATCTTTAACAAATGGATCAACCTCGAGTTCATTCAGCAGAAACTTAACATCATCCTCGTCACAATCACTGACTACCTTGGATAGAATAGATTTAGAACCAATGCATCCATTCATCAATCTGTTTATATCACCTTTAGTTTCTGATTTCATTCTAGGAGGTTCTTTCCACAATGTTCGGATATCTTTGATATTTTTCTCAGATATCCAGTTGTACACTTTTGCCTCTAATGCTTTCAGTGACGATTTGGTATCAGAGTTTCCAGATGCTTCTTCAATGGAATCTGCAAACAGATCTGAGAAATTTTCCGGCAAATCATCTTCAATAAATATCTCCAAAAAATGTCTAGAAAAATCTGACGTTTGGTCTTCGTCATCAATTAGATTTTCAGCTAATTTCATTGGTGTTTCACCGTTGAAATTTACCGGGTGTAAATCTACGTATTGTTGATTGATCAAGAAATTTAAAGATTCTGATAGTCTTTTCCTTAAATTTTCATGACACAAAATTTTCATGGCAAGATAATGCAAAGGAGTGTTTCCGTCATCGTCCCTCAGGTTAGGGTTAGCTTCTGAATCCAGAAGAATTTTGATGATGTCAGGGTAGAGTTTCTTTGTCGCTATATGGAGAGCAGTTTCTCCATGGATATTTGGCAAATTGATGATTTCTGCCATTTCATCAATTGGTATCTTAGATATTTGATACCTTATGGATTCAAATTCTCCATTTTCAGATGCAAGGTGAAAAACAGTGGAGTGGTTTCTTCCTCTGCTACTTTCCTTAAATGATGATACATTTACATCATTTGGTTTATCTGAAATATACGGAGGTTGTATTATTGTAATTTTATACTGTTGTATCAATTCTATTCTTGAATATCTTTCAAAATTAAATGAAGAACTATAGCTAAATTTATCACAAAGTTCATATATGGCTTAAATATCTATTCATTTAAAAGATTAATATGTCTGTACAACAAATTCTTAAGTCGATCAGTCTATAGAATTTTCATGTTAAGTTAATACTAAAATTTGATTTTTTTTTCTGTAAATTATACTGATGTTGAAATTTCAACAAAGATGAACTCTTAAGTGACTTATTAAGGGGTCCTCTTGATCCTAAGTATGTCCTTTATTTCGTATTTGTGTCTTCTTGATACTATCCCAAGCAACACAAGTTAATGGGGCCCATGTGTGCAGTTGTTTCAGAAATCGTATTGGCACTGTGTTTTTTTTTTTTTTGCAAAATGGGCCAAAATGGTAACTGCATGAGCTGTTATGTCCAAACCATCTTGGCCCAAGATGTTGCCAATATGTTAATCTAGTTTCAGCCATGTAATGTTGATAGGCTATATATTAATCAGGTTGGGACATTATGGGTTGGATTCCCTGCCATCTCTTGACAATCTATATCTATAAGTACCCATGTAGGCACAATGTATCCTAGTTGCTTGGGTATGTGTGTCTTCTTGATTCTATGAGTCCTCTGAGTCCTTTTGATCTTATGTATTCTCTTGTATTTATGTATTCTCTTGTATTTATCTATTCTCTTGTATTTATGTATTCTCTTGTATTTATGTATTCTCTAGTATTTATGTATTCTCTTGTTATGACAATATGTGTCAAATGTCATCTTATAGTTGATTAATTAATTAATTTTATTTATTCGAATGCATCTAATTTGCGTTATAGACATAAAGTAAATAAAAAAGTCTAGAGAAAACTATCCTCAGCAATAACTCGGTACAAACCAAATTTTCCATTGTCGATTCAAATTAAAAAAAAAATAGATCATCATTATATTGATACAGTGCGTCCATGAAAAATGCATCCAGTGCCAATGAAGAATGTAAGTACTACTAGGATGTGTATAATTAATAAATTATTACTTATAGTAGCTATCACGTATCAATGAGTTCGGAACCAATATTATGCATATAATTATATTAGGAGGATGAACAATTAGATTCAATTGCAGTGGTTCAGTTATTTTAATGTTAATTGTCCCAAAATTCTTGGATCCATTTATTACTTTTGATATAATAGATTGAAATTTGTGGACCATATATCTAATGTTTGCAAAAAGTTGTCTAAGATTGTTGGAATAATGTTTAGAGTATGTCGATTTCTCCCACAGAAATCTTTAATCAATCTTTATTTTAGCTAATTTTACCCCCATTTAACCGGGAAACGGACTATTCCCCGCCGGACTTTTCCCAGTCGGACATTTCCCCGCCTGGAGTTTTCCCCGCCGGACTTTTCCCCGCCTGGAGTTTTCCCCGCCGGACTATTCCCCGCTGGACTTTTTCCCCCCGGACTTTTCCCCGCCTATTTTTTATACATTTAAACCTTGAAAGAAAATTTAAAATAAAGATTTTTTAATTAGTTTTTTTGAAAAAAAAAATCGTTTTGACCAATAAATCTATTGCCGTGAAATTGTAAATCAAAGTCTGCCGTTGTAACTGGCCAATTTTTTGGATTTTTTTTTAAACATTGTCGCATGGAAATTGGTCACTTACCAACTCCTTGAACCGAACCCGATATGTAGTTACTCTTTTGATAATTAGTTTTCATTAGAGAGTTTTCGAAAAAATGTACAACTTTATATCTAATTCGTCCTCAAATCTGACTACTTGAAAAGTCTTGATTTAAGGATTTCTACACTCTAACTTATGTATTTTCATGATAATGGATAATCCATTGTAGTTCTTTAAGGAATAAATATTAAATAAGCATAATAGAAAAAAAGACACTATAAAAGGAAGCCAATATTAAGTGTAATAAAAAAATATATAGTAGGATTATTAATTCTGTAGTCTATTATATTAATTGTCAAATTAATAAACAACAATTAAATATATACTTCTGGAAAAGTATATATTTGAACTAGAACATTTTTAATAATAACTGACAAAGAAAATAATAAATTTGCAATATGTATAACTTTAGAACAGAAATAAACGAAATTAATCGAGCTTCTTCGACTGAATTGCTACATTTTGCAAGCCATTAGAATTGCCATAATGTTTGAACTTTGTAGCATATCTTAATTATATGGGAATTTACGAAGGCATAGTCTTAAAATATAAACGACCACTATCGACACATTCGGAAATCAAAGCTAAAAATAAGACTGTATTATTGTGTGCGTACAAATGTACGTACTAATAAATGGTTTGTTTTATCGAAATTATAATTTAATAGCCTAAAATACTATTATTTTATTCGGCGAGGAAAAGTCCGGCGGGGAATAGTCCGGGCGGGGAAAAGTCCAGCGGGGAATAGTCCGGCGGGGAATGATCCGGCGGGGAATGATCCGGCGGGGAAAAGTCCTAGTGCCATTTAACCTACTGTAACATTCTGTGGTGAGGTATGGTATTCATCTTAATACAATAGAAATGCTTCAGAAAAGAGCCATTCGTATTATAACAAGAAGTGAATACTTGGCTCATACAAGGAGACTATTTTATATTACTGGTATTTTAAAAGCTGAAGATCTTCCAAGTATTTGTTGCTGCTATATTTTTTTAATAATAAAGACAAATTCAACTACTCTACTTCTAACCATGTTACTAGGCATTCAAATGATCCAATTTTACCTCACCACAGACTTACTTGAACTGAACACAGTGTTACTGTTCACTACGCTGCTGCCAAGCTGTGGCATTCATTACCTTTACACGTTAAAAATATACAGTCTTATAATAGATTCAAAGTCTCTTTAAAGTCATTTTATATACAGAAATATCGTGATGATTAAATATTAATAAAATTTAAATCTTTCTTTCTGTTCAGTCTTGTTTTTAATTTCAAAATTGTGATGTCTATGTTTCATTTTTTTTCTTACATGATTACATTAGTTTTTCTTTATTTATGTAAAATATGATCTGAGCTGTAAATTTTCATTTTTTTAACTTGCCCGGAAATATCCTATCTTTAGGAAATTATATAGGGGCTTGATGAAGTATTGTTCATTATTTTTCATTAATAAAAATCCTTATCCTTATCCTTACTAAATTAATGTAATATATCAAAATGCAGTTGATCTTGACTGTGTTTTGCAGATTTTTCTTAATTGTTCATTTAAAAAAACGTAACATAATGATACCGACATAAAAAATCGTGAGAGGATAAGTCCCCATTATTACTGCTATTTTCAATTACACCTACTACAGGGTGTAAAATGTAAATGAAATGTCTTTCCAATGATATAAAATTTAAAAAGGCTGCTGACAAGATGTGTGTTTTAACCGTAGCAGTTTATACCTACCTATGTATGTCTTTTATTCCGTTATCTTATTTCATCATTTTCTATGAATGCACACGCAGTGTACCTACTATGTCTTCTTTAATAGTAATCGGTTTTCAACAATCGCACGCCATTGCTACATGAAAATAGTCTACTTCCAATCATCGATGAGCGGTAATCCCTGGGCGATCATGGTTGACCGATGATTGCAAAAATCAATCGCTGTATGTAGAACGTACCTTGAGTTTCACTGCAGTGACTCGTTGCTGAACCTGTCTGTTTGAAGAGTAATTGGGCAGTCGACTGATGAAGGCGTAGTGTCCCACCGAGATGTTCGACTTCTCCTGTGAAGTAGAATCAAGAAATTTTTTAGTTCCTCCACCGCTATAGATAAATTCATAGTAATTTTGAATGATACAGGATGTCTAAGAAAAAAACCTGAGCTTATTATTATATTTATAATCCTGCTTTACAAACCACTGTACGCAAATAACTTGTGGAAAGATTTTTGTTGCTTTATAGCTGCATAACGTACGTGTAGACTAGATACAGTACTACGTAGACTGGATACATTACTACATAAACTGGATACAACACTAAGTAGACTCGATACAGTACTACATAGACTGGTTATATGATTTTGTCTTTAGAAGCCGTGGACAATAGCCAGTTCTCTAACCAAGGGGACAAGAATACTTAACTATAATTTTTTCGGTTGTCTATTTTATACACCCTATATTCTTGGAACTACTACAAATTGTCAAATTTTTCATTCGTCCAGTTGGTACTCCAGAACATTGTACAGGAACATAAAGGGTATAATAATTATAGTAGACGACGCAAAAATATGACGTCACCACAACAACACATTCCTTGTTTGTGACCGAGCGGCTCATAATTCCTTATATTTGCATGTTAATATCGAGAAGTTTAAAGTCATTTTATAAGGGTTTCGTGTAAAAGAAAAGCGAAAATGGCGATTGAACTTCAAAGTTAAATGTAAAGATATAATTCAGGTGAGTTTTTATTGTTCATTTCTTTTATTAATCTATAAGAAATAAGGACTTAAACATATACTACCTAGGATCCTAAACTAGTGCTAGTTAACTGCTAAACTGTAGTTACCATATGCATAACTATTAAGGAATAAAATAAAGGAAATACAATTTAACCAAAGCCTAGTTAGTAATTGATAAGAAAAAATTTGTTAGGAGTAGGTTGTCCCATGCTTCGCAGTGTGGTCAGAGTCGCCATTTACGGTCACGCCGTGGTCACGTCAAACTAGATTCGATGAGCTGATTACCTATATTTTACTGTATCCTTCTCCAGAGCAAAAAAATTCTAGATTTGAACTTACCTATTTCGATCACTTCATCTGTCGGGGCCATTTTTCTGAACAGCCTGAAAATTATAAGTAATTAGTTATGATGATCGAATTAAATATTATTAAGAATGAACCCTAGCGTTTCCGTTTTTATTACCTAAGATTTTATTTACTCGATTAGCAAATGGAAAATATATTATTGAGAGTCTTAAGTTGTATTCTGTCAATATGCAGTTGAATGCAATTATAAAAACTTAAATGAAATAGATAAGGATTTCTACTCTCAGTTGGTAGAGAATTACTATAAAAAGTAGTTAATTAAGAATAAGAATGTATTTATTGTAATAGTTGAATTTTATTAACTATGTATAAGGAATAATATAACAAGAGGAACGAATTAAAAATGGACTAAATTGAGAATAAACATATACAGGGTAGATACCTCAGGCAGATACAGGGTAGATACCTCAGGCAGATACAGGGTAGATACCTCAGGCAGATACAGGGTAGATACCTCAGGCAGATACAGGGTAGATACCTCAGGCAGATACAGGGTAGATACCTCAGGCAGATACAGGGTAGATACCTCAGGCAGATACAGGGTAGATACCTCAGGCAGATACAGGGTAGATACCTCAGGCAGATAAAGGGTAGATACCTCAGGCAGATACAGGGTAGATACCTCAGGCAGATACAGGGTATAGATACCTCAGGCAGATACAGGGTAGATACCTCAGGCAGATACAGGGTAGATACTTCAGGCAAATAACTCAGGCAGATACAAGGTAGATACCTCAGGCAGATACAGGGTAGATACCTCAGGCAGATACAGGGTAGATACCTCAGGCAGATACAGGGTAGATACCTCAGGCAGATACAGGGTAGATACCTCAGGCAGATACAGGGTAGATACCTCAGGCAGATACAGGGTAGATACCTCAGGCAGATAAAGGGTAGATACCTCAGGCAGATACAGGGTAGATACCTCAGGCAGATACAGGGTATAGATACCTCAGGCAGATACAGGGTAGATACCTCAGGCAGATACAGGGTAGATACTTCAGGCAAATAACTCAGGCAGATACAAGGTAGATACCTCAGGCAGATACAGGGTAGATACCTCAGGCAGATACAGGGTAGATACCTCAGGCAGATACAGGGTAGATACCTCAGGCAGATACAGGGTAGATACCTCAGGCAGATACAGGGTAGATACCTCAGGCAGATACAGGGTAGATACCTCAGGCAGATAAAGGGTAGATACCTCAGGCAGATACAGGGTAGATACCTCAAGCAGATACAGGGGATAGATACCTCAGGCAGATACAGGGTATATACCTCAGGCAGATACAGGGTAGATGCTTCAGGCAAATAACTCAGGCAGATACGAGGTAGATACCTCAGGCAGATACAGGGTAGATACCTCAGGCAGATACAGGGTAGATACCTCAGGCAGATACAGGGTAGATACCTCAGGCAGATACAGGGTAGATACCTCAGGCAGATACAGGGTAGATACCTCAGGCAGATACAGGGTAGATACCTCAGGCAGATACAGTTTATCACCCCAGTCTCTCCAGTCCTATCTTTCTTCACCAGTTCTATTTTCAAGACTGGGGAGATATCGTCACTTCTCGATTGTAAAACTCGCTTATCTCCTCTTATAAATTAGGTCGCACAGTGATGAAATAATTAGCTTAGGTGATAAAACACTTGGAATGTGGCACCTTATCTTTTCATCTCATAAGACGTAAGGAAGCTAATTAAACTATTTATTATACATTATCTAAAGATAACGGGAGATTTAAAGCTATTTCAGTTTATGGTTTACTACCTCCTTCTGTCAAATTGAAGTCATTCATTGTGATCAATTTGATCAATTACAACTAATCTACAATACATTGATTACAGTTCTTTTGCATGAGTATCATAAATAGTGATCAATTTAAATTTCTAAAGCCATTTAAAAAGTTGAATATCAGGTGGTATCAGGTAAGTGGGTTGGAGTAAACTGAATCAAAAAATGCTTGTTTAACTTCAGAATAGTGACTAGTCTTTGAAAACAACTGATGGAGACGTAGTGATCCAAAAACCTATTCAACATGATTGAAGAATCCAGGAGAGCATTATTGATGAACTGTTGAAGTAGATCCTCCAACCTAATATCTATATTTCAATCACATCTTCCTTTACTCTTCTATCCGTGAGCCGCTATTGTTAGCATTACTTCTTGAAACAGTATAGGTAAGTTACTGTTCTTTCACAGAGTATCAATAATTATTGGATTAGGTTACTTTGTTCATCCAACCACTCTCCTGCCATTACTGCTTCTTAAAATTATCTCAGTGATCCGAGGATTGCATTATACTGCATGGGAAGAATTACATGTTTGATCAAATTCAACTGAATGGTAAAACAGTTGAGAAACTGTTTTTCATTAAGATATATTTTAAAGCAGAATGAATGTAAAAATAAGTCAAACTGAGTGGAAATGGAGATAAAACTGTATAAGGTTTCATTATTTTATGACTAAATGATACTGAAATGATATTTACAGTAAAATTTCTCTTCAATGATTTTTCTGAGATAGGAACTTTCGGAGTAACAAACTGTTTTTACATTTTCTATGTAGGGCTTTTTATGAACACATTTTTCGGGCATGAGATTTAAAAACATAACCTGGACTTGAAAGTAATTTAGTACTCTAGCTTACAAGTTTTTTTTTATTACTAAAGTATAATTATAAATAGCTCACCAAACTATAGCAATGAAAAGTAGCTGTAGTTGTCTCATTACAAAGGATATAACTAGATACTATAGTTTTGATGACCAATATCTGATACGCACCAATTGGAACATTATTGGGATATATCCCATAATATATCACGACAGGAAATTACGAATGACGATTTAGATATCAATAAATGGAGTGAAAAGAGTAAGTGCAAATAAAATATCTCATGTGTGTAACTTGATATTAAAATAATACATTGAAATAGAAATACAGGGAATGATGTTGTAAAAAGTTCATATCTATCAATTAACGAATTGTACCTTTCACACGGTCCAGCAACTTAAAAAAATAATAAATAACATTGATAGGTTCATAAATCGATTGTATAAGAAAGAACCTGTACAAATATTCCCTTATTATCCGACATTATGACATGTAAAGTGCACACCAAATTCAGATACTATGTATATCTTTAAGTTATATAACACAAGTTATTATCACTTGGAGAAAGATATAAAATTAGAAAATTTTAATTTATCTGTCTTGGTAATTCCCATGAAGTGAATATTTAATTGTTTAGTTTAAACTGAATGCAATAATACAAAAATTGATAAGATTTATTTGAAAATGATTGAAAAGAGTTAAAATCAAAAGAATTTCCACATTATTTAGAGGTCATTTAAACTCAACATTGAAGTTATTTTTATGTTTCAAGCTTTCGAATAGTGAGATATATGTTCATAGCCAGGATCAAAATGTATGAAACTTAGAATTTGAAACCTAAGATTTACTTCAATAATGTTTTTTTAATAACCTCTTCATAATACCAATGAAAGAGTAATTTATTTCGTTATTTAATTTTACACCTACAGGCGCACAGGTACTATGGATACAAATCGAAATAACGAGTAAAATAATGATCATTATAGAATATAGACTACAGCACTAGTGTAATTTCTCGTTAAAAACAATGTTATAAATATTGGTGCAACTAAACAATCCACACATGGTTCGTGACTTCATATTTATTTATGTATCTAATAATTAATTACTATTATATTGTACCCTGCAGTGTGTAACTTCCTTTTCGACTTAATTTATTTTCCTGCATAAACTGATATATATTAGAGGGTAATTATATATGTATAAGCATTGAATAAAAAAATTAAGTATCATACCAATATTTCACATGCATGGTTACATTCATCATGTGATTTATTTATTTAATAATACCCCGACGTGTATACTTTTTCTTGGTTGCAATATTTAAAATTTCAATTTTACCAAATTTTATTTATTTTCCCTATCATTCTTAAGAAGCGGACATCAAATTAGGTTAAATTTTTTTCCTATAATTGGTCAGAAATGTGGAAGAGTCCGGTAACTCGGAACTTACCCAAATGCCCCTTTTAAGTTCCTAGCTGTTAAAAAATTGAACAGTCAGTCTCTCAGATTTATTATTATATTTCATGAAAAATATTAACTTTTTGCAACTTATTATTCTAAAATAGAAAACAAAACTTAAAATAGAACAAAATAGTTCATTTACATCCAGAGGAAGTTTTATCTGAGCAAAGAGAAGAAAGTTATCACAATAAATTGCTTATCTGCAGCCAAAGCTGTGTACAGTCACTCTCACACTAACCAGTGCAATATTGCATGTATTTTACTCTACTGTGAGTGACTGTTCTCATTGGGGAGCTTTGCCTTGTAATATTATGACGTCATTTTAGTGCAACGGAAAAAAAATCAGAAATGAAGGAAATTTGATTTCGGAAAACTTGCCGATTAATAAGGTTTATTGATTTATACAACAATTATTTTCATTTAGAATATTAGATAATTATGCCTATCATCATGGAAGCCTTGCGATTTATATATTTCTAGAAGATGAACATAGACATATTTTAAGAGTTGTTATTTTGCAATATATCTTAACCTAATTCCAAATGCTACATCTCATCTTTCTCTGCAGAAAAATTGAAGGTTACTTCAATAAATGTTTTTACAACTCCCTTTTAGTGGTTTATCTAAAATATCTTATATTAACTCTAGAATACCTTAATTTAAAATATAAATACCAAATATAATTGACAAGATTGTGAGTGTAGTTCATCGCCATTGATTAGCTTTCTTTCAATGCATTGGTTCATTTTTATCCTAGTCCTTCCGTTCTACCTTTTATAGCTTTCACATTCACTGTACGACACATTTACACCTAAGGTATTTATGATGGTAAGATGAAAACTAATTATGATGTAAATAATTAGAGAATTCAAAAGTATTTTGGTAAATAATTACCTATAACAAATAATGTAACCTTAACCTATCCTAAGTGATAAATGAATGATCTTCCAACAACTTTTTTAATGTTTTTAACTAGGGAACTCATACCCTCTGTAATTTTTAAATCAATGACAAACACATATACTTTATTGCAGTAAAACTAATAAAACGGAGAAAAGTAATCTCTCAGTTTCAAGATTTTTACTCAGTTGTATGATGACAAATATTACATTAGTTATGCCAAACAATGTCACATTTTCTTTGTTTAAGAATTTAGATTAGATAATAAGTCAATTTGAAACTACAATTAATACTTATGAGTAGTGTTGTGACAATATGCGTTTAAAATCATAGATCCTGAAAATATTATAGACGTATTGAATTAAAAACTATTTAATCGTTCTAAACCAGCGGTATGTAGTATTCGATACCATTTCATTGCGTTTTGTCTATGATATTCTTATGACCTATGATTTTAAATACATATTGTCACAACCCTACTTATGAGTGTACAAACGTTATAGAGATTATAGTCACAGTGTTGTGGAAAAATAACACACAAATAAATTTGAAATCTTTGACATTATATTTGTTATAATGAATATTTTTTAAAACAATGTAAATGGCTTGGTAAAAGTGATGAACCTTTCACATCAGATGTTATTTGAGTATCTACACATGAGAATTTCTCTGAAACCTTTGTCCCATGTTTCAGTTCTTCACATTGGCCATCAATGTTGTGAACATTTCATGGTTTTTTTATAAGTTTCATTATTCTTTGTTATATAGGACGTTTTAATAATCTACGTTTTAGGATTCTACGTTTTAGAGTTCTACGCTTTAGGGTTCTACATTTTACGGTTCTACGTTTTAGAAGTTTTACTGTAGTAACATAATCATATCACGATAGCACAACAAATGCTACTGAAAATTCTTAGTACAAATGAAAAAGAAACTTTATTGAAAACATAAGACACAAAGAGAATTATCTATTTAAAATGATACATCCATTTTAAAGTTTATAAACACATAAATTGAAATATTAATAATTAAATTAAAGTTCTTTCAATCAATTAAATAATTCATTCTATAAAATATAAATTCTCCTCATTTTAAGTTAAGATGGGTTTTTATTAAGTTTATGCGATTGTATTAATTTTTTATTCCTCCTCATGCTTAGTATTACCCTTTAATTAATTATATCACTTCTGTTTATAATTCTCACCTTTGCTTATTCCACTTCGACTTCGATAGTGTTACTCTTTTTAAATAAATCACTTCGTCTATGTATTTAAATATCATTCTTCGCCAGTGTTTCTTTTTCACTGCAGCTTTCATATTTTTCCAGACATTACTTCAGTTACAGAGTCTAACTTGTCTTACTATCACAATTATTGACAAACATTCAACACATCAAAATTAACTGGGGACTTAAAACGAAATCACTTTTAGACCGAGGTAAAAAGTTTTTTTAGTTTTCACTTCATTCCTGCCTTGATGTCATACTACCTGAAGTGGTGAAGAAGAAATGTTTTGTTAAATAATAAAATATTTGTTATTGTTTATTGAAATTCTTTTCTCATTAAAATGCAAGGTAAATGTAATACAATTTTAAAATTCAAACAGTCTGATTCTTTAAAAGTCTACCAGTGACTTGTTAAAAATGAAAATATAAAATATATAAAATTTACCTACCTATCTGTAGTAGAAGTAAAATAAATATATTTAAAAAAATTACAAAGATATTGGCAGAATATATTAATTAAAAATTTAAATATTACCTAACAATAAAAGTACACAGAAATCAAACAACTAAAATTAGAATCATAGGAATTTAACTAGTTAATATTTAATTTACGTGACTAATCAAATTAAAGATTTACCTTCAGTCACATCACTGACAGAAAATGAAATAAAAAACTAAAGCAAAAAGATGTTTTCTAAGGATATTAATTTTCTAATTTTCTATTTTGTAATCAAAACTCAGACACTGCCATGGCAAATTTTATATAAGTATATTAACACTTATATTTTAACTCATCTTTATTCATATCTCAACCATTAATAAAATATATTATAAATAATTAGATTTAATATGTAAAATAAAATATAAATCCACAATATTTCCTAAAAGTATTTTCCATATAATTATTCGTAAAATTAAATTAAAATTACATTAAATTTATTACAATGGGATAATATGTGAAGACAAACTAGAAAAATAATAAATCCACTAAAGAAAAAGTCACTGGCAGTACACAATTAATGTGAGTTAGAGATTTGAAATTTCCTTTGGGTTTATTATCATTAAAACCTTATATGTTGTGTCATACGGCAACTAGAGAGAAAAAGTTATGGGGGGGCCATAGATGATTAAGATAGGCATCAATATAACTATCTATTTGGATATACAGGGGTTAGTCATAAAGAAGAATCACTTTGCAAATCTTCTGTGGAATGTATATTTGTGCAGATCGTGATAAACAATTTTGGTAAGAAAAATAGTGTTCTGTAGGTTTCCATTGAGCTCTGTAGTAATTTTAGGTGCCGTTGCTTTGCAGTTTGAAATAAAAATTTAATTCTGAGTCTGACGGTCTCTCTCAAATAGCTTTGACTTTCAACCAGCCTTGTGCTCTGCTGTTGACGTTTATCTTTCTCTTTCAAAGGAATTCATTACTTTTGTGACAGTACCTCACTAGCACCTGCCATACGAATACCAAAATTAGACTTCTTTGATAGTACGAGGAATCTGCCATTTTAATTAAGTCACAAACTAAAATTTATATAAAAATACATTTTTATACTTGTAAGCTTTGCTTGTCTATAATGTTTTCAAAGATTAAAACTCCAAAATCTTAAGTGTTTACATTTTGTCCAACTCTGTATTATATGGTAACGTATTTTTCTATTTTTTTCTAAAGAATTCAGAGAATAATTTAAAAAAATAATTTCTCTCAAATTAAATATACTTTTTGTTATTTTCTATATAAAATAACTTCTAACAGAATCAACTTTCGAAGAATATAGAAGTATAGTAGTTGACTATTTTTTTTTTCATTCCCCAATTGTGTATTTCAGTCTCTGGGTTCAGGCCTTTGAATCTATAGATCGAACCTCAAAATTCTGAACATTTTCGATAAGTTTCTTCAGTTGAAAGTTCAATTTTTCTTGATTTTCTATTATTGTATACTCCAACTTTTTTTGATTTTCCATCATTGTAGACTCCAACTTTCCTTGATTTTCAAAGATTTCTGTAAGTCGACAATCCAATTTTTGCTCCAACTTTTCTTGATTTTCGTTCAATTTAGACTCCAGTTTTCGAACCAACTTTTCTTGATTTTCTTTCAGTTTAGTCTCCAGTTTTAGCTCCATTTGTTCCATTTTACTCACCTACAAAGTGTGATGAAATAATGATCACAAAATAAACGGATGTATTTAATCACTGAAAATTCTATTCGTTTTCTTACCATCAGTTCCGTACTTCCATCTTTGCCACCATTAGGTAAAGGGTCAGCAGGTATTTCTTTATCTGCTCCAATTCTCTTCCGATAGATGTCTCTGAGGGTAAACTCGAACATTATAATATTCTTACACAGTTACACTCACTGTGATACAGTTTCACATTGAGGTGATATTTAACTCACCTCAATGCTGTTCTTGTCTTGTACTTGATTGAACAGCTGTATTCTCTTTTCAAGTCATTCAACTCTCTATCGATGAAATCCTTGGTCGGTGAAGCCTCATTAATATTAACAATCAGCTTTCGGTTGCACTTAATATAATATCTAGGAAGAAACTGTAGGATTATATCAAAAGCGAGTTAGGAATGATTTTTTCAGTGTACCAAGTAGTGGCTAGGAAGGTTTTTGTTCAGTGTACCGTGTAGAGGCTAGGAAGGATTTTTTTAGTTTACCGTGTAGTGGCTATTAAAGATCGTTTCTATGTACCGTGTAATGGCTCAAAAGGAACTTTTCAGTTTATCGTGTAGTGGCTATATGAAAAAATATTCAGTGTACTGTGTAGTGGCTCTATAGGAATGGTGTTTTATTGTACCGTGTAGTGGCTAGGAAGGATCAATTCAGTTTACCGTTAGTGGCTAGAAACAGAGAGATCTTTTCAGTGTATCGTGTAGTGGATAGAAAGAATATTTTCAGTGTACCGTGTAGTGACAAATAATTAGAATTTAAAACTGGCAATTCTGAGAGTGTTGCATTTACATTTGTATTTTAAAAGTTACTTACTTTTAGCTGCAAAAATTTCAAGATATTTGAGTCGTTCATATCATTCAGCATGGATTTCAATAAGAGAAGAGACTTTTCATTCACGGTCTGCAAGATAAAAAACATTTCGTGGTATTTTTGTAAATATATTACTTCAATATATTTACATTTTTTTATAATATATTTCAATATATATACTAAATAAATCTAAAACAATCATTGACCTTCATTGTTGATAAAAGACACATTAAACGAGAAAGGCAGTAAATGCTGTTGTTAAATGCATTTCTGATTTGAGTTTCCAAACTCCTCCACCAGAGGGAGTCATATATTGATATTGTGTTCAATCGAATATTACTTAGTGTGAGAGATAGGTAGGGCACTAGGTGTAGAATTTAGTTAGTTTGGTTTTAATGGTACGTATGTTAGCAGGTGTTCGCTTCCGTTCAGCCGCCTTAATTCGTGGGTGAAGGAAGCAATTCCTTATTTATTATTATTATACAGATTGGAGCCAGATTTTAGATTAGATAACTATTAGAGATTAGTTTTTCTAGTTAAAAGTTATTGAGTTACCAATAGTTAAGAGGAGCTAGTGCATTGCTGGGAGAATCTTAATCATCGTGTGATAAGATAGAATCCAAAACAGTCAGGTGAGAATTAGTTTCAGTAATATCAGAAGTGACGGTGATTGAGCTTACTGATCTAAATCAAACAACTGATTAGTGATAGAATATGTGCTACAATCTGAATATTTTAACTGTTAGTGGAGATTTTTATATTTATCATGGCGTGGTGAATTTATCGTCCATCTTAGCTGTTGTAATAAAGTTAGTTTGTCATGATACCAATGTGTGTAAAGTTTAATTCGATAAATTTTATTGTTCAGAGTTTTTGGAAACTTTTTTAATATCTCAGTACCGCGGTGTAACATTCTTGAAATAAAGCTCTGTACATAAACCTTCAGGGAACTGCTCTCCATGCAGCTGGACGACATGGAACCATCGGTGTTGCTGCACAAAATACAGAGCATCAATGCCCAGAGGACGGCTAAGCTGCCCAATCAGGTTTTTTGATCCCTTCACCTTAAGTTAAACTCATTCAATCAGCTTTCATGATGGTCAGTAAGCTCATGACGATTCAACATTTTAAATTGTTTTGTTTTTAGATCTTCTTTCAGTACTTGGTAAATTAAATATTGTTTACTCCGATTTCTGCAACTGGTTTACGATGAGATTGACGTGGCTTTCGACATAACTTCTCTCGTGTGTTTTGAACAGTTTTGCTTTGTTTGCTTTATTTGCGGACTCGTCCTGGTTTATAAATGTATAAACCATTCTACTTTAACAAAATGTTCATGAGTTTTGAAACAACTTATAGCGATTCACAATCAACTTCTTTGCAATTAATGCATTAGTCAATTCATACTTGATCGGCTATATTTTGATCTACCGCTATTTGAATTTGTAATCTAAATGACTGAAATTAGATGATTAATACACTAGCTTCAAGATGATATATACTATTAGTAATGTCGAACATCTATTTTTGTTCAGTCATTTGATACTCAAATGGGGTTGCCTTAATTGTGAAACATGTAGATGAAACAATAATTGGGAAGTAGTTCTTTGAAATGAAACCTATTTAAATGGACATCCAATAGAGTTAAACTTCAAAAAGATCTTACCTGAACATCTCCAACAGCCATAGCTGTGAATATAGTAGTCAACACCATGAAGACGAAGAACACGAAAAGTATTAGTATTAGCGAAGATGAAAGCCAAATGTACCAAGGAGATTCAGCACTCGCTTTAGAGAAGGAGGAGTATTCGAATTCTCCGGCGCTCATCACAAAAGTTCGTGGAATGGATTGGATGAAAAAGACGAAGAACGAATTGGAGGATGTCACGTTGGTTGTTGAATTGTATTCTCTCTCTTCCTTCAAATAAATCATTTGAATTTATATAATTTCAATATTTAAAACAAATAAAAGTGATAAGGAAAAATATATCATTTGTTTAGTAACCATGATTTTTCGAGGCGGGAGAAGGATAATCACAAAGCAGAAGTTGAAGGCCATGTACAAAATTGATAGAGGTAGAAGCGCTTTGATGTAATTCATTGTTATTCTCTTCACGATAGCGACATAACCGACAAAGAAATTATATTTCCGTATCTCTGAGAACAGCAGAAATCTGTAAGAAGAATATTAAAGATTAAAAGAGATTCAGACAGTGCAGAAATACATCCAATAAAATAGATATATGGTTATAGGACAACTGCCATAGCGGACAACTGCCATGCGACAACCTGTCATGAGGATTACTGACATGCGGACAATAGTGACCTGCTGGTAAAATTTTGGGAATGTCAAGGTCATGGTCATTTATAACTCAAAAATTATTGAACCATATTATATAATACTTGATGGGACGATTTATCAATATAAAGGAACTATTTTGTTAGATTTTGGGAGCGATCGGGTCAAAGGTCAAAGATTAAGGTCAAGGCCATTTGTTACTCAATAATTCAAAAAGTATTCAACCAAATTGTCTGAAATTTGATGAAATGATTGGTAAATGTTCAGGAAACATCTGTTAGAATTTTGGGAGCGAACCGGTCAAAGGTCAAGGTCATTTATAACTCAAAAAGTTTTTGACCGAGTGCACATAATCTAGTTTGTTATGCAATTGTAAACTTAACCCTTCACGGAATTAATTTGTAGTGAAGTATATTATTATCTTATCCTAAAATTTTATTATAAAAATGTTAATTGTATAGTCTGAAATTGTGAATGAAGAAGCATGGAAATTAATATTGAAGTAATACTAGATTTATTTATTTGTTACAATCATTTTCTTTCACATTTAACGCCTTAAATAATCAAATTGTTAACAAAAAGGTGAAAATCTAAAGATGGAAAACTTCCTTCACAAACATTTCAGAATACAAATAATTGAAAAAACATATGATTTACAGGTTAAAATTTTCAGGAGTTAAGTTTTGATACTATTACTTTATTAAATTTAAATTTATTATTAGTATAAAAACAAATTTAATAAAACATATTTCAGTAATAATTATTCGAATTATTTGACACTTTTTAAATAATTTTAAGACATGTAATGCATGGATTTTTGTTCAGTTGGAGCTAGAAACAAAGAAACGATAGAAAAACAAATTCAAATTTCAAAGTCACTGTAAAGTGTTATTTGTAAGTCTAATCCTGAACCTAACACTAAAGTTAGTTCCAAAAAATAAAAAAAATATCAACCCAATGAACAGTTATTAAATAATAAAATGCAAAATCACACTCACTGGAAATTTTAACCTGCAAAGATTGTGTTTGTACTATTAACGTATTTTGAAATGTTTGAATAGAAAGTTTTGCATTCATTGATTCTACCCTTCTTGTCAACTATTTGCTTGTTTAAGGAGCTTAATGGGATAAATGTGTAATAATATGATTTAACAAGGAAATATATATAGTATACTTCAACTTTAAATTCTGAATCTACCATAAATAATAATGTTTTTACTACTTCATGCACAATTTCGGACAATGCGATTTAATATCATAGGAAAATAATATTATACTTCACATCAAATTAATTCCATGGAAGGTTAAGTATACAAGCCCATTAAAAATCACCCAAAATAAAATTATAATGCATGATAGTTGTCTGCATGGCAGTTTGTCGCATATGACAGTTTTCCGCATGTCAGGTAACCGTATGGCAGTTGTACGCATGGTAGTTGTCCGTAAACCAGATATATCCTAATTTTTATGAAATCACACTATAAAATAACGTCGGTCCTTGTAGGTAATTTGACACCACTTTTTTTTTTATTTCAGAGATACATTTGCAGTTTATTTCCGATAAATATACTGATGTACGTATGCAATAATGTAAGTATACCTATCTAAATGATTCCGTCTTTTAAATTTTCTTACAGTTTGTTGCATCCGCTAGTTAGTTTTACTGCATGATTCATTATTGTTTAACAAACTCTTTCTTTTTGTTTTTATTTAACTCTTTCAAGTTAGGTGGTACATATTTTGTACCATACTGATTGTTACAATTATTGGTGCGCTGTGGTACAGAAATTGTACCACCCTAAAAAAAGCTTTCAAGTCTCGTGGTACATACTACATTCCACATAAGGGTTACGTTTAATGTTCGGTGGTACATAAATTGTATTTCCATTAAAATTTAAGTTTGTGTGCAGCTCCAACAGCTTAAATTTTAAGGTACCCGCATGAAGGATTATAGGTATTGTCATAATTCTTTGGGCATATAGGACATTTATTTCCTTTAAAAGTGTGAGCCTGAAAGAGTCAATTATTTTAGTATTCATCTTCATATTTACAATAGCACATGGTATGTACTAAGTTTTGAAAAATACATTGAGTATGCTATTTGCAGGCCCAGAGCGGAAATTTCCGTCATGTGACATACCTAGCCTGGGAACATGACTGAAATTTCCGTCATCTTTCATGCTTCCATCATGTATATTACTGAAGAAAAGCCCCTTAATAAACATACACATAAGAGCTTGGACCACAAACGTGAAAAAATTGCTCATAATTACATGGCTACTGCAGATACTGTCAGGAGCGATAGGGTTAATGACCTAACTAGCAAGTGGCAAGGAAGTTTTGGAGGCGGCACGCCCCCCTATTTACTTATATCAGTATATTCATCAAAATAAACTACAAATATACCTGTAAAACCCAAAAAAGTCGTAAAATACAATAACGTATCATAAAATAAAAACAGAAATTAATCAAAAATAATTTTGTTGTTGACGATTCCACATTACTTTTCTACAATATCGATAGATATTTGAATCACTTAGGTAACACATATTGTTTAGGTAGCAACTGAAATAACCTATAATATATATAACCTACTGTATATAACACTACTAGTGACTAGTGAGTTACCCGTCAAAAATAATAGGCTATAAATTTTCGGTTACTATTAAAATATTCGGATCTAAAAAAAATATTCGGATATTTCTCCTATTCGGAATTACAACAAAATATCGGATATTTTTGCTATCTAGATTTATTATTCACTTGTCGGTCATCAAGATTTCTCTAGTGTATTACCCGTTAAAAATTACAGACTTCAATTTTAACTATACGGATCTTTTAAATGTAACTTTTCCGAATTTTTTTATAATATTTTTTTCATAATATTTTAAATAGAAAATTTGGTTCTTTGTTTTTTAATCTGATTTTTTTCATTATTCTAGATTTTTTTTTAATTTTCTGATTTTTGAAATTCAGCATTTTTTGGAAACCCACATTGTTTTGTAATCCTACATTCTTTTGAAATCATGAATTTTTGAAAATCCGAATTTTTAAGCATAACCATATTTTTTTAGAATTCTGCATTTTTGTTACGTTCTTCTGAAATCCAATACTTTTGTTTTATCTCGTATTTTTCTATACACAGATTTTTTGTCACCCGTATTTTTTTGTCATCTAGATTTCTTCAATCCGAATTTTTATATCCTGACAAATAATTTAATCATGGAGTTATATCGTATCTTAAATGGTAAAGGATGACATATTTCTTGCAATTAAACACCCAACACACAGATAAACCGTTCGGGTGCTAGGAAAATTAGTCGGCGGAAAATTCGTCCACATTAAATTCGTTCATCGAAAATTCATCAACTGGAAATTCATCCGTTTTCTTAAATTAGGAAAATAATTATTACGTGTTAACAATATATGTAAGAGATAATTGCAGTCGCATAAAATCTGGATAGATGAAAATAACACATATATTCAGCAGTTATATAACTGTTGATGAAAAATTTATTCTATGTAGCTAATATATTATGTCATTTATAATTAAAATTTAAAAAAATAAGTATAATAACTTAGTCAAATATTTAACTTGAATAGGTGGACTTTTTCAGCAATGCAAAACATAGGCAATAATTGTCAAAAATAAAGTTTCATTCGCAGAGTAACATTCCAAAATTCAATTGAATATAATGGGTTTTCGCGTTTGTTTCGCATTCTCCGATTTGTTCCAATATACGTAGTTTCAAAGTAGTTATAAAACTTAATTGGCATCCTCGTATAAATTTTTCATTAACGCCAACAACATCTTCAGGTGTTAAAAACGCTAATGCATCAAACATTTTATCTTAAATTAAATTTATGAAATTAGTGTATATCTATCAAGATTAATGTTACATAAAACAATCATGAATTGTGCATTACTTCAAACTTAATGGATACAACAAAGTACATTGAATATGCAATATCACCTACATACATTAAATTCCTTTATATCAAAACATTTATCTTAACTGTTTGTTTCATTTAAATTATTATTTTGTGTTTAATGGACGAATTTTTCGTGGATGACTTTTCCGGTGACATATTTTCCGGTACTAGGACAAAATGCCTACGGACAAAATGCCTACGGACAAAATGCCTACGGACAAAATGCCTACAGACAAAATGCCTACGGACAAAATGCCTACAGACAAAATGCCTACGGACAAAATGCCTAACGTACAAAATGCCTAACGGACAAAATGCCTAATGTACAAAATATATGGATATAGAAAATAGAAATTGTAAAATAATAACGTAAAAGAATGTTGCAAAGTGAATAAAAGAATTAACTCCATATTTATATAAAAGGGCCGAATAGGAAACATTGAAGTGATATCTGTAATGGAATGAATTTTGGTAAATGAAGAACAGAATAGATTATATTGCAATAAACCTTATCATTGAACATCAAATAATTTTTTTTATTTATGTAAAAAATATAAAAATTATATACTACGTCTCAGTTACATCTCATAAAGAAAACTGTATTTTTTCCAACGGAATTTTATTTATTCTATAAAGGAAATTGAATAAAAAAATATTGGCAGCTTTTTTTATAACCAGAGTAGTAAATTGCATATCAGTACTAACTTATATAAACATTGTAATTACTTAACTTGAATTAGAATTACAAAAGCAACCATAAACATCACTGTAGATTGAAGATGATTATAGCTATCTAAAAGAATAAACAATATTTGAAAAAATCCTAATGGAATTAGTGATTATGAAAATGAAAACAAAAGAAGATGACTATAGATGTCTTTAAACAAAATGGAAATACAAGAAGATGATTATTGATGTTTTAAAAAAAATGAAAATAGTTGATGATAATTAAAGATATCCAATTAAAATGGCAAGATGTAGGAAGATTAATTTTATAAAGCGATTTGATAAATAGAACAAACGCATTGTGATAAATGATAAACACAGCGAAATGAAATAAGAGGGTGTTTATACTAAGCACTCCGAGTTACAAATGTTCATATTCAATGTGAAAGTGATTTAATAAACTATCACTGAGACAAAACTCATTGTTTCCACTTGGTCTAACTTATTTCAAATCTTTATCCACAATTTCCATATTTGAAATAAGTTTAAATGCATTTTAGGCATTTTTTCTGTTAGGCATTTTGTCCGTAGGCATTTTGTCCGTAGGCATTTTGTCCGTAGGCATTCTGTCCGCGCACGTATTTTCTGGTCACGAGATAAACCACCTAACAGACAAATACACATACCAATGAATCAATTATGCAAGCCTTCGACCCATTTTAAAATATATAATCCATTCAATTAAGTATTTGTATATAATAATTATAGTTGATGCAAACTCACATACTGTTTCTTTCTTTCCTTAAGCGTGAACAAATATACATGTTACTCTGCAACACTTATTAAAATTAAAGCTGTTTCATGCTTAGAAAGTTGGATCACATTAGTGTAAATGATCCTAACATGAGGACCGTTCTGGAAGACAAAACATCACTAATAAATATGCAGTGTGATATCTTCGGTATCTTAATAAACTACAAAATATGTGGAATACATGTTATCTACTTCTTTAATTGGTCAATCCAATAGGCTTGGATCACTTTGGATGGGTCGAGGTCCCAATACCCTTTCATAGGTTCCTATCTTACATCCCCAAAAATAGTCTGGTACCTGTGTGGTAGTCGACTCTCTTCAACTCTTTGAATCTGGCAGTTATAGTATTTTTTAATTGAGCTACAAAATTTTCAGTTTTAGATTGTTCAGGGTTAAAAAATATTTCTTTCAATTCTATATTTCAATTAAAACATATATTCTTAGGAGGTGAAGTTTCTGGGGTTATTATTTTCTATTAGATTCATTTTCGGTTAATATCAATTAAGGTGGTGAGTTTGTCGCAGACAAACTCAAGCTAATTACTGCGACAAGCTAATTACTTTAACTGCATAGTGTCATATTTGGCGCACACTGAATTTTTAAATTCTCAACCCGAAACTTTAATAATGTGAGCTTCACAAAAATTTATGAAGCAAAAATAATACTTAAATTTGGATTTTAGATAGTGAATCAATACTGAACTATTTTGATATAAATTAATATTTCCTACTGAATTGTTTTGATGAATATATTTTGTAAAACAACCAACAACTTTTGTATACAAAGTGTCATGAAAAACAATCATGAGGGTATTATAGAAAACGTAAAATATGGCTATAAGAATAGCTAATTCATTAACTCACGATGAAATCAGCACAGTCCATCCGAGAAGATGATTGAACAATTCATCATCTTGTAGTTCATCTTTTGGAGCATTCTTGTAGGAAGAGAGCCAAAATATAATCGAAATAATGGACAGCTTGAGCCACTTTTCAAAAAAATTGAAATATTCTCTTCGTAGATAAAAGATAGAAAACAATTCTCTCACTAAAACGATAAAATTCCAGAATAACATAAATATTATAAAAATATCGAATCCTCCTTCATCTAGTGATTTGTACCACATTGTTAAATAAATGGTGCTACCATACAATGATATATTGAAAGTACGCGTTGGATCAATAAATGAAAACGTGTACTTCACATAAACTTCTATGAGAGGATGTATGAATGCTTCTTCGAGGTCATGTCTCCTGCTTATGCTGAGTAGCAAAGGAATTGTCCAAACTGTTTCTTCTCTTCTAGTTATGGATTTTGGAGAAAGGAATTCATAATTAAGACATACAAAATGATTGGGAGAATTTGGATTGCAAGATTCTTTACACTTTATATCATAAGAATTAATTGATTGGTCAAATGCATTCTTTAATATCTTATTGGTTATATATTTCTTGATAGTTTTATCTTCATTCCCAATGTAAGCACCTTTGGAAATTAAGTACGATATAACCATATCGCTCGAATTACGCACAACATCAAGATCAAATGTGCCATTTTGTTTTTCTTTCATCTTTGATGCTAGTAAATCTGTTATGGCAGACTTTTTTTGAGATAATGATGCGTTTAGTGCAATCTCACCGTCTACATCTTTAACAAATGGATCGGCATCAAGTTCATTCAGAAGAAACTTAACGTCATCCTCGTCACCATCACTTACTACTTTAGACAAAATAGATTTGGAACCAAGGCGACCATTAATCAACATCTTTATTTTATATTTAATTTCTGATTTCAATCTAAGAGGTCCTTTCCACAAAGTTCTGATATATTTAATGTTTTTCTCAGCTATCGAATTGTATACTGTTGCCTCCAATACTTTCTCTGATGGCCTAGTATCAGTAACAGGACTTCTAAATGTTTCTTCGATGGCATCCATAACTATATCACATATATTATCTGGCAAATCATCAGTATTTGACCCTTTGATAATCAAAGTTTCAAGAAATTCTTTAGAATAATCTGACATTTGGTCTATGTCATCATCTATTAGATTGGCAGCTAATTTCAGAGGCGTTTCACCGTTGAAATTTATCGGGTTTACATCTATGTCTGGTTGATTGATCAAATTGTTTATAGATTCTGATAGTCTTTCCCTTAAGTATTCGTCGCACAAAATTTTCATGACAAGATAATGCAAAGGAGTGTTTCCGTCATCGTCCCTCAGGTTAGGGTTAACTTCTGAATCCAGAAGAATTTTGATGATGTCTGGGTAGAGTTCCTTAGTCGCTATATGGAGAGCAGTTTCTCCCTTGATGTTTGGCAAATTGATCTTTTCAGACATTTCATCAGTTGGAATCTTAGATATTAGAGACCTAATGGCTTCCAAATTTCCACTTTCAGATGCACGGTGAAGAGCAGTGGAGTAACCATTTCCTTCATGAGTCGGCAAAGTCTGTTCATCGTCACTTTCTTCGATACTTTCCCCCGATAGTGATTCATTTCCATCAATAAGATTGGCTGAAAAGTATGAAGGTTGTATTAAGGAAATTCTAATGTTATATCAATACAAGTCTTGATCATTATTATCATTTTGAATAAACCCGAAATGTTACCCTTACACAAAATATCAAATAAGGTTTCTATGTATATCTATACAATTAAAGATATAAATATTTCTGTATAACAATTCCTATTTCCTAAAATGATAGAGTATCAATTAATCATATTAATAATATAATGAGTTGGAATTTATTTATATAATATTCTGCTGTGAAACTTCGAATAAAGTTGTACTTTTTATTAAGTGTAGCTTTTACACCGTAACAACTAAATTTATCGTAGATTTATTCATCGTAATTGTCTATTACATCAAATTAAGAAGCTAAGAATAACACGAGCGAAACCAGTATAATTCAGTGGTCAAATAACTGTAATATTTGGTAATCCAGAACAAAAATAAACCTAGATTTGAACTCACCCATTTCGATCACTTCATCTGTCGTAGACATTTTTCTTCTGATGAACAGCCTGAAAATGATAAATTATATGTCATATTAGAAAATTGTAGCTATCTCGATCATTCATTTATGATTACTGTCAACACAGAGTAAATATTATTACACAAAGTAAGAATTAACCTAGTACTTCCGTTTTTATTAGCCAATTACTAGATTAACATATGTAAATATATTCAGAGGGTTTCAAGTTGTATCCCTTCCATATGCAGTAGTTTCAATAAATAGTTTTAGGTCCTCTTCACTCTAAATTAAAAAAATCTGGTATTGCTTTAAATTTGTAGAGCTAAGGTTGTATGTATAACATATCGCAGTAAACAGAATTTAAATCGATCAAGTATTCTGTTCACAATTAATTAATAAAAGAAATATTCGCATTTCGTTTTTTCTCATTCTGAGATTCATAATTTCAATAGAAGAAAAAGTCCCCCGTATACTTGAGTAGGATTTTCGTTCGTATTTACGTAGCGCATACCTATTTAAAATTTCAAATCACAGATCTGCGTTCAAATAGAAAGTGTATAAAAATTAACAGTTCTCAATATCGGAAAATGTTATGATATATGAAAACGATTAGTAAGAAATACTTAATTAGGTAATTGAATTCTTTATATGGATCAATTGTCTTGGAACTACACTATTACGATAAATATTAAAGTGAATCTAAGAATACCTACCGTAACTTACGAGGATAAGGCGGATTATGGATACGCTAAGACCGGCCTAGCTATGCTATAGAGCCTATGTACCTATAATATTTAAGTTAGGTAACAGTAAATCTGAGTAAAGCAGGGTGAGCACCATAGTTTGGGTCAGCTTTAATTGGTCCATACCTTACTTTACATCTGTGTCTCAGTGTCTGCATGATATGTTGTTTAAAAAAAGGTCATAAGAATTAGCCTAACCCCTAATGCATGCTGAATAATGGGAAATTGAACATCGGTCACAAATAAAGTCATATAGATGCAAAGTATAATATTAGACCAAAGCACAATTGACTCAATTCTCCAAATAATAGTACATTTTAAGTTAATGTACGAATACCTAATAGGAGTGCTGTGGTATCACGCTGAAATGGAAATTCAATCAAATTAATCAAAAAACATTCATTAAGTTGACAGGTGTCTATGTCAAGCATTTTTAGTTTTTTACAAAGTAACTCGATTAACACAAAGAACATCTTGAGTGACAATACGGTACCAGTAGCAACGATATCTATTGATATCTATCGATATCTATAAATCAGCTTTGTTACTTGTTTTGATTTTGTCGGATCGTGTTAGCCTATCGAACAGGGGGGGCTTTATCTTTGCTTGAAATTCAGAGGTGTAGTAGAAATAACGGAAAAAAAACATATTGTAATAAAATTATAGAACCAAATTTGAAATGGTTTGCAGTTTTATTATCAGTAACATTAGTTCTAATGCATAGAGATATAAAATAATAGAGTTGTGGGGACCTTTAAAATTTATATTGTTTGATTACGATTTGTCTAACACTACGTATAGTACGTACCCATGAAAAAATAGCACAGGAGAAATCCAGGGTCATTTGGACAATATTTAGATGTGACTCAAATCAAGTGAAATTATATCCTCATATGTATAGACAATTAATGCGAATATTCATAATAGGTAAGGTTAATTTATAATTTATATATTGAGCAAGTGTATGTGTACACTGGACAAATAACTGATTAATTCCCTTACAACAATGGCTGGGAAAAGTGTGGAGGGTCAAAAATCTCCGTCAAAAACCCACGGTGCAAGAAAAGTGTTGGCTGACAGAGAAAAAACATTCAAATTTTTTGCTTTTGCGTTAGTGTTTTGGATTCTAAAACAGAAACCACCGTGGACAAAACCCTCATGCAATTTGAAAAACATGCAATTAACCCCAGACAAAAAAAAAACGATCACAACAAACAAAACCTCCAAAAAGCCACGGCGGTGCAAAACAAAATGTCAAACATATCCGGTGCAGGAAAACTGCCCAATTCCGTTTTTCACCATTTTGACTTGAATTTGACTATCAAATTTGAGATAAAAGAAAATAAACAGGATGTAAGGAGTTTTTTACATTTAATATATATATTATTGTTCATTGCTACTTAAATATTGAACATTATTAATTGCTAACAAATTAATGTAAGCTATAACCAGTTCTTGTTGTTGAATTAATAAGCAAAATATATTACTAACAATAAACAAAAGTTTATCGCCTAGTCGTTACTTTTAGTTTATTTTCAATAGCTCAAAATTAGTATCAATATTGTTTTTGCGTTAAATTACCTAATATGATTCTTCTGACATTAATTTCCAGAATTTAGATTTTAAATTCAGTTCTTCCTACTGATGGAATGACATCATTTGCTATAGATTTTTGCTTTATATAACTCAAGCTCTCTAATAATAACTTCATATATCTTATAAAAATTCTACTATTTTTAGTTTTACATGTTCTATTTTTGGAAGTCTAAAGTTTAAATTCAATTTTTAATGATCAATTTATGTTGGAAGAAACCTATAAGTTATTATACAAGGCAATAATGAAACCATGTTATTAAAACACCAGCCAAAGACATCATCACTAATCTTATATTATGAAATTCAAAATTTAAATATAACAAGAGTTTGAAGAACTGATCAAAAATCTAAATTTCCGAAATTTATGTCTGTTAATTGGAAGAACCCTACTATAGGTAATTTAACACAAACAATATTGAAAATAAGCTATTACAAATATATCACAAAATAACCACTAGGCGATGAACACTAGTTTTTGTAAGAATTAAATTTTAAATAAAGAACTAGTTAAAACAGGTGTTTTAAATCGGCTATATTTTACATGCTTTTTTTTTGGACCATGGTGTTTTTAACGGATGGGTTTTTCACACGAAGAGTTTTTAACCACGGAGATTTTTTCCTAGAATCCAAAACAGGACCAACTTTATAAGCAAACAGCAAAAACTATGAATGATGTCTCTCCCAACTATTGTTGTTAAAATATACACTGCAGTTTCTTGTCAAAAAGAAATTAATGATTTATTTGTACAGTGTACTCATAAACTTATTAAATATGTAATTTTTGAACTAAACTTGCAAATTATTAATAGTCGTTTTATTTATCTATAAATTTCAATTGACTGGAGTCTCCTCTAAATATTGTCACCTGTGTTGTTTTTTCCTTGGTACGCAGCATTGGAAAGTGACCATTCGATTTATCCTATTTTAAAAATTCACCAATATGCACTATTGTCACCTAACAATATGCAGGTTTAGGCTTGCATTGAATGGGTGTTGATTCCTATTTTCCATTTGTAGAATTTATTTCATACATAACTAGTTGAAATAAGACTGTATTTGAATAATAGCTGAATATCACTAGCTAATTATAGGAAATGTAGAAGTATAAACTGAGTATTAATTACGGTCTAATTTCAAAATAAAATATTTTCAGCTCACTATCTTTGCAGATTGTGGAAGGTAATGTTTTAGACACAATTTAATTATTTGTCATCTTGTTATTTGCATAACTCAAAAAGTGTTCAACAAAATAGCCTGGAATTTGATGGGACGATTGTTCATTTTCCATGAAATATTTGATGAGATTTTGGGAGCGGTCAGGTAGAGGGTCAAAATCAAAGTCATTTAGAAAACAGAGAGTATTCAACCAAATTTGTTGGGCAAAAGCAGGAACCTATTGATTAGATTTCGGGAGCGAATGAGTAAGGGGTCGAGGTCAATTATATAACTCGAGGATAATTGGATGGTCAAGGTCATTTATAAGTAATGGCGAAAGTATGCGCTACACGAGTGCCCGTCATCTAGTTTATATACTGTCACTATGGCGGCAATTGACAATGAAATAAATTATAAAAACATTTTTAAAATAAATTAGACTCAAAGTTATAGCTTACATTCGTAACCTATCTCGAGTCATTTTAACTCACTTTTCAGTATTGAAGTATACTGTAGATGAACTGTAGATACAGGGTAGATACCTCAGGCAGATACAGAGTAGATACCTCAGACAGATAGAGGGTAGATACCTCAGGCAGATACAGAGTAGATACCTCAGACAGATAGAGGGTAGATACCTCGGGCAGATACAGGGTAGATACCTCAGGCAGATACAGGGTAGATACTTCAGGCAGATACAAGGTAGATACCTCAGACAGATACAGGGTAGATACCTCAGACAGATACAGGGTAGATACCTCGGACAGATACAGTTTATCACCCCAGTCTCTCAAGTCCTATCTTTCTTCACCAGTTCTATTTTCAAGACTGGGGAGATATCGTTATTTCTCAACTGCAAAATTTACTTATCTTCACTAACAAAATGTCTAAGAACGATTTAGTATCTTGATTTCTTCGCTCACATCCTGTATAATACATACAAATTTGAATGATAAGTAAATATACAACACACAGACATGGCTTATCTAGTTTCATACCCAAATTCACAGAAAATAACACAAATAAGAACGCACACAAAACATTAATAAGAGACAAGACTCTACTTTAATAGAGCCTTCTCAAATTTACTTACATATTTACTTTTTTTATATAAAATTCATTACATCATTGTATGTATTCTCAGAGAGAACATAGTAGAGAGCTAGTCATTCAAATATTCAAGCATATTCATAAATGGTACCTAGTTTAAAATATCACTAACGAATAAATAACCTAAAGACAGGTCAAGATCTTATCTTAATAAGCACTTACCTTGAAGTAAGTTTTAGTTTTGTGTTTATCACCTTCGCAAAATTGAGGAAGGTTATGTTCAGGTAAGATTTAATTGCAATCTTGTTATTTGCATTCAACCAAATTGCCTAGAATTTGGTATGACGATTGGTCATTATCCAGGAAGTATTTGAATAGACTTTGGGAGCGATTGATTCAAAGGTCAAGGTCAATCATAACTCAAATTTGAATAAATTTTGGAAGCAATTGGGTCAAAGGTTAGGGTCATTACTCAAAAAGTATTCAACCAAATTGCCTGAAACTTAGTGGGACGTTTGGTCATTACACAGGAACCATTTGATCAAATTTAAGGGGCGATCGTTTCAAAGGTCAAGTTCAAGGTCACGAAAAAGTCAAATTAGTTTGATGTGGCGGCGAAGGTATGAGTTATTTTCTTTTTCTTCCCTTATAGTTGACCTGCTAAGTTGCTTTGATATTCCTTCTTATTAAATATCATGTTAAATTGGTTGTTGTTTTTGTCTCTGTTGTTGTTGTTTTTGTTTTTGTTGTTGTTTTTGTTGTTGTTTTTGTTGTTGTTGTAAAAGTTGTCGGTAAGTTAATTTATTTAGTTAGTTTAATTAGTTGTTGTTAATAAGGAATTAATAAATTTATGATCACATTATAATATATTGCGTAGTAACTTCATTATAACCATCTATTTTATGTTTTTCCATATATTAATAATATCCCATAATATATCATGACAGGAAATTACGAATGTCGATTTAGATATCAATAAATGGAGTGAAAAGAGTGAGTGCAAATAAAATATCACAAATTATTCAACTTGATATTGAAATGAAACAAAAATAATACATTGAAACAGAAATACAGGGAATGATGTTGTAAAAAGTTCATATCTATCAATTAACGAATTGTACCTTTCAACCGGTTCAGCAAATTAAGAAATAATAAATAACATTGATAGGTTCATTAATCGATTGTCTTAGTAAAAACCGATGCAACAGTACTGCCATTTTTGTGTAAAATGTACAAATATTCCCTCAGTATCCACATTACCATGTACAAATTATACAACTAATTTGTATATAACTTTGAAGTATTTTTAAATTATACAATACCAATTATTATCACTCGGAGCAAAATAAAAACATAGGAAATGGCAATTTATCTATCTTGGGAATTCCCATAAAATGAATATTAAGTTGTTCAGTTTAAACTGAATCCAATAATAATTTTTTTATAAGATTTATTTAATTATTTAAATAATTATTATCACAAGTAACCCCAAATACAGATTATGAAAATCTAAGATAGAAAATACTTCAATAATAAATAAAGTTGATTGAAAAGATTCATACTCAACGGTATTTCCATATTATTAAGACGTTGTTTAAACTCAACGTTGGAAGTTTTTTTAGGTTTCAAGCCTTTTGAATTGTCAGTTTCCTGTTCATTGCTAGGAGGGAGAGGTTTGAAATCAAGAATTTGAAACCTAAGTATGAATTTAATTTTTATTTTTTAATAACCTCTTGACAATACCATAGAGTTTTGATAAACTACCCTAGAGAGAGGAAGTGTTGCAGCGATTGCAGGACGCTAAGGAAGACGAAACAAAACCTTATTATGTTTCAGTTATATCATTTCTCCATTAAATTTTATTTCAGTTATATCATTTCTCCATTAAACTGACGCTAGATTGCCAGTCTCGTGACCCAAAAATAAGGATTTTAGCGTCCCGCAAGACGCGATATCATTTTGGCCACTGACTCACCACTTGGACAATACTAAAGAAAGTGAAATTTAATTCATTATCCAATTTTATACCAACAGGTATTATGGATACAAATTGAAATAACGTGTAAAATAATTATCATTACAGTACTACCATAGAGTTATGATTAGAGCTAGGACATTGGGGCACTTAAATAAGAGCAGTAGTAGCGGTCAAAACGAGCACTTGTAGCGCTATAAATGTGCAGTAGGAGCGGTAGAAAAGAGCATTTGGAGCACTTATCGGGGCATTTGGGGCACTTATCGGGGCATTTGGGACACTTATCGGGGCATTTTGGGCATTTATCGGAGCATTTGAAGCACTTATCAGTGCATTTGGGGACAGTTATTGGTGCATTTGAGGCAGTTTTTTGGAGTGTTTCACGCACCGAAAGAAAAAGCGTGTTACTCATCAAAGTAAGAATTTTAACGAGGTTTTGTTTTGAAGAGTTTATGAATGAAATATACACAAGAATTATCTTTAATTTTTATCCATAAGTAATTCATTTTGAAAAATCATTATGTAAATATGTAAAGCTCAAAAGTATTGCGCAATACTTGAAAAAACATAAGAAAAAGAACAATAGATGTTGAAACCAAAATGAACGTATACAGTACATATAATAATCGGAATCTATATTGAGTCTATAATGCTACAGAAAATTTTAGCATCACATGTTGTTGAAGTTTATTAACAAGATAAAACCATTAATTCCTTACCATTTTTTTTGACACTTCATCGTCTATCTGACCAAATATTTCAATAAAAAAAATCTCTATTTCCGTGGAAGTAACAGGGGCACTAGCATAGCGGGAAACATCTTAGGGAGTCAATTCGGGAAAGATTTCAGTCTGTTTTCTTCACTACGCCTTGCAAAACATTCAACCTAGCATTTACTTACTCAAACAAATGTACGAAAAAATAAGGTATGTAAAATAAAACAAAGATATTTGTAACTAAATAGATATGAATTACGTGAAAATCTAGGGTTACTATTAGAATAGTTATACCTCTTTTTAATTTTTATAGAACTTTTCTAATCAAAGAAAATGTATAGGAAAAGGGTAACAAAATTAAATTATTAAAAAAACTGAACAACAATCCATTAACTCATTAAGTGAATATAATCAAATTAAATCAATGCATGACTAGATTAATGGTAGACATAGAATATATTTGTTAAACCATATAATTTAAAGTTGTCATTGTAAGAGCTACATGGCCCCTATAGAACGGATATTTTTTGCACGATAAAAGATCGTCCGCTGTACGAGCTTCACCTGTAATATGATTTCTCTTCAACATTTGAAATAAGTTAACTATCGAAAAATAATTACGGTTACAATTTCTTTGACTGTACCTAGGCAATAGCACACAAACACATACCCTGGTATTTCACTGAAGCTATCTCTCTATCAATATCAAATTCGCATTTTAATCTATTTTTAGTTTAAGTATATTTATACGAACTAATTATTGGTAATATGAAGAATGGGGAAAGAAATGTATAAATTAAAAAGGCTACATAAATAAACAGTCTCATTAATCACTGGTAGATAGCTATGTGAAATTAGTTCGATCATTCACGTTTTAAGCTCTATGAACCATTATATACACTTAAAAGTGCAGTTGTCCACCCGGTAAGAATGATACAGTTATTTGACATTACTCAATCTTGGTGCGCAATTGAAGTCAACCAGAGTACATATGGAGCATTTTAGGGCGTTTATAGCGTTTGGAGCATTATGAGAGCTAGTGGCATTTAACTTATAAATGCTCCAATGTCCGAGCCTTAGTTATGATATACACTAGAGAGAGGAAGTGTTGCAGGACGGTGAGAACGACGGTGTATAACCTTATTTTGTTTCATTTATATCATTTCTCCATGGAACTGACGCCAGATTGCCAGTCACGTGACATCAAAATAAGAATTAACCGTCCTGCACGGCGCAAAATAATTTTGGCCACTGGCTCACTACTTGATACTAGTGTACTTTTCTGTTAAAATAACGTGTTTTCAATGTTATTTATATTGGTGCAACTTAATGAACAATCCACACATGCTTCGTGTTTTCTGATATAGTAATAAATTGATTAATGACTTTTATATTATACCTTGCAATTTCCACCTTCCATTTCGATTTAATTTATTTTCCTGCATATACTGATAATTACGTACATATATTAGATGTTAAATAAATACGAATAAGAATTGAATAATAAATAAGGAAGGGGATATAATATCAACATAGAATTGAATAAATAAACTCACGACGGTTATAATTAGGTTAGATTTATTTCCTATAATTATGATCGGAAATGTGGAACTGCCTGATAACTCAGCCTAGAGCCCATTTTAAGAATCGTAATTCTTAACCGTAATTCTCCTTGACTTATTTTCCGCATTTCACTAAGAAAATTAACTGTTTTTACAACTAAAAATTTATAATCTAAATTTTATCTAAAATAAAAAACAATTTACTAAAATAGAAAACAAAACTTAAAATAGAACAAAATAGTTCATTTACATCCAGAGGAAGTTTTATCTTAGTAAAGAGAAGAAAGTTATCACAATAAATTGCTTATCTTCAGCCAAAGCTGTGTACAGTCACTCTCACACTAACCAGTGTAATATTGCATGTATTTTACTCTACTGTGAGTGACTGTTCTCATTGGGGAGCTTTGCCTTGTAATATTATGACGTCATTTTAGTGCGCCGGAAAAAAATTCAGAATTGAAGGAAAGTAAATTTTAAAAAAACTAGCCAATTAATATGATTTGTTGATATATACTAAGATTAGTATCATTTAGAATTTTAGATAATTATGCAATATTCATATCATCGTAGAAGCATGGTTTAATTGGATATTTCTAGAAGTTGGACATAGACATATTTTGGAGCTGTTATTTTCTAATATATTTTAAACTAATTCCCAATGCTACATCTCTTCACTCTTTACAAAAAAAAATTGAAGGTTACTTCAATAAATGTTTTAGCTATTTTCCCATCTACAAGTTTATTTAAAATATCTTATACTAACTCTAGAATACCTTAACTTAAAATATAAATACCAATTATAATTGACAAGATTGCAAGTGTAGTTCATCGCCATTAAATTACACCTCTTTTGTTGCATTGGTTCATTTTTAACCAAGTCCTTCCATTAGAGGAGAACCGGGAGCATTCGGACACTTTTGGGGAAAACTGAATAATTCGTAAACTAATTCGAATTTAACTATATAAATATTTCTGTATGTAGATAAATCATTTCACTTCAATTTTAGTAAGACTGTATTACAGTTTAAACCTTCATTCTAAAGTTATAAGGCAAAATGTAAGAGAGGTTCAAGCAAAGATATTATCCTTCAACAAGATACACTACTCTCAAGAATTTCTGTTTCAAAAAGCGCCCTCTGCATTTGAAAGCGGGTACTAAAGCAACGACAGAATTTGACGTTGAACAAAACATTGAAAAGTTTTCAGTGTTCAGGCAAAGTTATACAAATAAAGGTCATGCTGGTTCAACAGAAAAATTACTCTTAAATCTATTTATTTTCTATAAATATTGAAAGCTATTTAATTTTTAAACGCAAATAAATTGATACGAAGTTCCAATTGACTCGTCTGATATAGCTCTACGGTACCTACCTACCATAAAGGTGACTACCTACCTACCTACCATAAAGGAGACTAGGTACCTATTTTACTTTCATGTTTTAATTGCACATCAAAGTTAACATAGGAAATTTGGAATTAATTCAATAATTATACCAGCCACATATATTACCTTAATAAATATTTAATTATTTATAACTAGTCAACTAGGTACTGACAGAAGTGCAAAAACTCAAACTTTTCAATGTTTTGATAAGCACCAAATGTTGTTGTTTCTTTAGTACCCGCTTTCAAATGCAGAGGGCGCTTTTTTGAAACAGAAATTATTGAGAAGAGTGTATCTTGTTGTAGTATAATATCTTTGATTCAAGCAGGGTACAGGAACATAAACGGGTATAGTACCTAGCAAACGACACAAAAATATGATATCACCAAAACAACACATTCCTTGTTTGTGACCGAGCGGCTCATAATTCCTCGTATTTGCATGGTAATATCGAGAAGCTTGAAGTCATTTTATAAGGGTTTCGTGAGAAGAAAAGCGAAAAAAGCGATTGAACATTAAAGTTGAATATATAGATATAATTCATGTGTGTTTTTATCGTTCATTTCTTTAACTTATCTATAAAAAAAAAGGTCTTGAAAATATGCTACATAGGAGCCTAAACTAGTGCTGGTTAACTGCTCGATTGTAGTTCCTATGAATAACAAATATGGAAAAAAATAATGGAAATACAATTTAACCAATGCTTAGTTAGTAATTGATAAAAAATAATTAAATTTAGATGTGACTAAGTTTAAGTAGGTTTTCAAACTATAGATTCGATCAGCTGATTACCATACTCTATGTTACTGTATCCTGGATTCAAGTGTCCGAATGCTTCTTCCTATAGGGGAAGATTTCGGACAAGCTAAGAGGATGATTCGGACACCATAAAATTGGTTAAAACATTGGAAATTTGGGTAATTAAACGATAGGATTGAATTTGGAGCTTTAATTGATATAAACCATAATGATTTGTTATTCACAGTAATAATTCATTGTATTCTAATTTTTATAATAATAATATTATTGTAATGATTGAACATTTTTTCACACAAAATATAGATAGCTCATGAGTAATCACTGTGAAATTATCTTTATATTTGATAGCTAAATATCAAAAACAAATGGTATAACTATATCTCTTACTTTGGGTATAACCATTTCCTTTTCTTGGAATTCACCAAAATTAGTAAATTACGGTATCCGGCTGTTTTTCCGAAAACGAATTTAACGAAACCAAATTCTCCGAAAACTAATTCGCCGAAAACCAAATTTGTCGAAAACGGATTTGCCGAAGTGGAGATTCGCCGAAAGCCAAATTTGCCGAAAGACTTATTTAAAACAGAATGTAAAATTACACAAAAATTACAGAAAAGAAATGAAACAACGAAATCATAACCATTAATTACACATATTCTATCTCTTCATTAATCATTGTGTTAATTTTTATACCATATGTTCTATTAAAAATACCCACTTTGTCTTTTCTTATTTTAAAGACGTTCAAGCTTTATTCAATCAGATTCAGTAAGTCAGCTATGGGTGCACGTTGCATTTCTTTCATTTGAGCGTTTGCTTGTTTTTTTAGATCGTGTTTTTCTAGCGTGTTTATTCATTTTTGTGAATATTCCATGTTTACTGTATATTTTTTATTCAGTAGTTAATAGGATACCATACAGAAGGTATTTTGGGGCTGACATTATTAATATTTATTCCATTTATTGCGTTTAAAATATAAAATTGTTAGTAATGAGTAACCGTGGACCGACAGTTGGGCCTAAGACAATTGGGACTCGACAATTGGACCCAAGACAATTGGGCCCCACGAAAATTGGGCCCCGGACAATTGCGCCCCAAGACAATTGGGCCCACGACAATTGGGCCCCGAGACAATTATATTATTTGCCAATATTTTGCAGGGTTTACTGTATTTACTTATTTAAAGACCCTTGCTACTGTAATAATTAGGTTTGTGACAATATGCGTTTTGTATAAAAATATAGTCTTGAGCATATTTAAAATGAAGAATTTTCCTAACATGTAAAAAATATTCTCATTATGAAAAATAAATATTTTTTAATAGAACATATTCTTTTCATGAATAAATAGTACTATTCTTTTAAACTACAATAATTTTATGTTCCAAGATAGGTCATGTATAATTAAGCAACAAATTTCCTAGTTATACAGTTAACTCCTGTGAAGTAAATGAGTTAGGATGTAGCCAATAGAAAATAAGAAAGTAGCTATTGGGTTTTAGATGAAGAAACAATAGAAAATATGGATGTAGGTTTTTTAGACATGCCGGAATTATTGGAACACACAAATTGAATTAAGGTTAATGTGAATTATTTGAAGTCTGTTCATTTTTCAATATTGAATAGGTTTATGAATTATTATTACAAAATGTATTCTCATAATCTCATTCTATTCCAACAACTGTTAAACAACTTTTCAATGTTATGTAACGTATAACCATCAAAATTTACCCATTTTTTACCAAATATTTGTCTTTGTCAGACGATGTACACTACATATTGGATCCATATAACATGATTCAAAATAGTACGACTTATTTAAATACTTCAAAGATTTTCATTACATTGCAACATGAGATTAGCATCCAAATGTGATTTGAGGGGCTTGCAAATATATACCTTATCAAGTATTTGAATCCAAATAAAAGAATGTAAATATATTTTTAGAGAATATAAAGCATATTTCAAAGATAATATTGTCACTTCCGGAGTAAAAATTAGATAACATTTCTTTATTGTGTCTTATGCCCAATTTTTTTCTGGGCTTAATTGTCTTTGGGCCCAATTGTCCTTGGTCCAACTGTCGGTTCACCATGAGAAACATAACTATTAGATATATTTATATCTTCCCAATATACCTCAAGCTTCAACGATAGTGTCACTTGCATGAATAAATTTGTTTCAGGTAAAAAGATTGATTTCTATCAACCCTTTTTTTGTAATGCCATATACATATTAATATATAATATATACGTACAGTTAGATATATGAATTTAACAAAATGATACCGAATTAGCAGAATACAAATTTATATAGCAATAGTAATATCAAACTCATATAAGAAATGTGTTTTTTTATGCATAAGAGATAATGATGAGAACTACACAAAGCCCAACAGAATGTTATTTTCAAATATACTAAGTTTGATTTTCGATAAATTTGTCTTTCGGAAAATATGTTCTTCGGTAAATCCGTATTTCGGCAAATCCGTTTTCGGCCAATTTGGGATTCGTAAAAAATGGTATTCGGAAAATTCGTTTCGGCCAATTAGTTTTCGGCCAATTTGGTTTCGGCCAATTCGTTTTTTGGAATCAGCCTAGACCCGTAAATTACATCTTAAATATTTCATCGAATGTTTAAAGTATAGTCCGTAAGTGTAGATCTTGTTACACATCCAATTTCAGCAGCTTTTCTGACAGATAAACCTTTTTGGAATTCATCAAATGTTTTTGATACCTTCTTTATTACGGAATCAGTTTTCTTTTTATAAAGAAAAGGCATGAATACGATCGCCAAACTGTCAAATATAGACAGTAATATTAAAAGTTGCAACTAATCTTATAAACGTACGAATGCTATGCCAATTAAAATAGTTCAGAATGTCATTTTTAATAAGAATTACTTCAATAAATTGTAATGGTGGACTGAATCGGATACAGAGGGAAGGTTCGGACACCATCCGAACCAACCTGAACAGAAGTGTCCGAACCATCCCAAATGACACTTCAAAATTAAAAACATCACCATTTTTCTTATTTCATTTGTATTATTTTTTAACACACCAAACATAACATAAGATATTGCTATAATTCATACCTTTGAAATTGAGAATCAGTTTCGTATTCATATAGTCCACACACGATCCAATTGAATTACGAAAAATTACATCAATATTGATCAAGAAAACAGTAAATTACACCTCGGGGGCGACACACTGCATCTCCGCACTGGATCTTTCAAATAACTTACGGGTAACACCTCACACACATTCAGTTGCAATAAGAGGTAATTCCAACAATTATAAAGATGTTTAAACGAGTTGTCCGAACTATCCCTCTGTCTGAATGCTCCCGGTTCTCCCCTATACCTTTTATAGCTTCCACATTCACTGTATTACACATTTAAACCTAAGATAATTTTGATGGTATAAGATGAAAACCAAATAAGTTGCAAATATTTACAGAATTCAAAAGTATTTTGGTAATTAATCTACCTATAACAGATAATAAAACCCTAACCTATCCTAAGTGATAAATGAATAATCTTAATCTCTCCAATAATTTTTTATTTATAATTCTTTCTAGGTCAATTAATCCCCGGTCATCTGATCCCCATACCATTTGATTTTCGGTCAAACGATCCCCGGCCATTTGATTCCCAGTCATATTTTCCGTTTATACACCTACTATTCATTTATTATATGTGAATATATTAATTATTTGATATATAGTAGAAATATGCACCTTACAGTCGATGAATTTCTTGAGAGAAACTAAGTAATGACGGTAAATAAACAGCTAACAAGAAATTAAATATCTTTGATTCAAATAAGTAACAGTATATATGCTTTCAAATTTACATTCCGGCAAACAAAAAATATTCAGTGGTAAAATCTAATGCACAGGCATACCCCACACTTATTATAAGTGGCACATATGACTGATCAAGTAAATCAGGAGCATGTCTCGTAATTATTTCTCCTGGTATATGAGCTAATTGAGGAGTAACTTTTGACAATTTCATCGGTAGTTTTCAGTTAAGCTTTTTTGCCGTAACTATTACAATTATTATCATCGTGCAGGTGGGAAAGAACAAGAATCAATTTATGGTAAATATTTAAGTATACTATTCACCACAAAATTATTTTCAATCTATCCCAACCACATGATCATAATGTTTGTAATAGTTACGGAGAAAACAGCTTAAATGAAAGTTACGTATATTCACTTAGCTTGTGAAGTGAATATAAAGTGAACTTTAGCTTGCAAGAGTTGGTTAATATTTCCTATCACCTGTAAAATGTTTCCTGACTAGTTGTAAATCTAAATTATGTTTGAATAGCTGTTTGAATTTGTTATTTTGTTTTATTATATAAAAAAATAATTATATAAAGAGTAGATGTTAAATTGTTTCACAAGTTTTATTTATTATTTAAATAGTACATGGCATATTTTATATAGAAATAAAAAACGTAATGAATTATTGTATTCTAAATATATGAGCAAACAAAAAATATGACTGGGGATCAAATGACCGGGAACCAAATGACCGGGGATCAAATGGTATGGGGATTAAATGACCGGGGATCAATTGACCGGCCACTCTTTAACTATAGGAAACTCTTCTCCTCTGTAATGTTTAAATCAATGACACTTGCACAAACACATATACTGTATATCATGAAACTAATAAAACGGAGAAAAGGTTTCTCTCATTTTCAATTTTTTTTCTCAGTTGTATAGTGACAAATAATACATAAGTTATGCCAAACAAAGTCACATTTTCCTTGTCTGGTAATTTAGATTAGATACTAAATATTAAACTACAATTAATATTTTTGAATGTACAAACGTTACTGAGATTATAGTCTCAGTGTTGTGGAAAAATAACACTCAATTATTTTGATAATTTATTGAAGGAAGTAAATATATTTAAAAAATTGATGTTATACCATTATATATAGAGGAAACTTTTCTTTAAATGTAAATATATTAAAATAGATGACGGGGACTAGTAGAACGAATACCTTCGCTGCCTCTTATAAATGACCTTGATGAAAACATAACCCTTTGCAATTTGCGAAGCTAATTAATTATGCAAAAATTAACTTTGTTATAATAAATATACTTATAAACAATATAAAATGGCTTGGTAAAAGTGATAAACCTTACACATCAGATGTTTTTTGAGTATCTACACATGAGAATTTCTCTGAAACCTTTGTCCCATGTTTCAGTTCTTTACATTGGCGCTCAATGTTGTGAACATTTCATGGTTTTCTCAGCTTTACGATTTTCCGTTTTACGATTTTCCGCTTTACGATTTTCCGTTTTAGGATTTTCTGTTGTAGGATTTTCCGCTTCATGAATTTTATTGTAGTTACAATAGTCATATAATAATAGCATAATGACTGCTACTGAAAATTCTAAGTACATATAAAAAATAATTAAAAATGATAACAGAATACACAAAACAGTTATTTATTTAGAATAAAATATCTATTTTATTAAAGTTTATTACCACATTGATTGAAATATTAATGATGAAATTAATGTTCCTTGAATCATTTTCCTCCTTCATTCTATTTAAGTTGATTTGTGTTTTCATTAAGTTATGCGATTGTATTTATTTCTTATTCCTCTCCATACTTAGTGTTACCCTTTAATTAATTATATCACTTCGGTTTATAATTCTCACCTGTGTTTATTCCACTGCGATTTCGTTAGTGTTACTCTTTTTAAATAAATCACTCTGACTATATATCTAAATTTCATTTATCGTCAGTGTTTTTTTTTCGTTGCAGCTTTCATTTTTATTCCAACATGACTTACATTATAGATTCTAACTTATCTTACAATCGCTATTAACAAACATTCAACAAATCAAATTAACTGGGGACTCAACCGAAATTACTATTTGGGGAAATGCTGATATAAAATCTATTTTTAACATAATTTTTCAATCAATGGTGAATTAACTACCATGCTGCTAAAATCTATTACTCTTATCATAAAGTTTCAAATACCTGCATGATCTAAATATGTCATAAGTTATACTTATATATCTATGACCTAATATTTACAATATATCAATTTTATTCGAATGAAGTCATTTTTGTTTAACCAATTATATTTTAAAAAGGAAAGAAAATACAAGGGACTGTGAAGAAGCAATAAAAAAAATAATGGTTCTATGAACATATCTTACCACTTTGCATCAATACCACTTTGCATCAATAAAAATGGAATTATTAAACATAAATAGAATATGAAATATAAATTCTAATTAAAATATTTATACATATTTAAAATAACCTACGAATTCCCAATTTCTCCTTAAATTAATTCCCTTTAAATTATTCGATCGTAACATCAAATTAATAATAAGAAATAAATAAATCCGCGAAAGAAAAGTCACTGGCACTAAACTAGTAATGTGAATTGGAGATTTCAAAACCTTTAAATTTATTTATGTTGCATCTGAATCAGAGAGAAATTATGTTGGGGCAAAAAAAGATTGAGAGGAGAATTATGGTGGGGCCATAGAAGAATATGAGGAGAGGTTACGGTGGGACTATAGAAGATTGAGACGGAAAGTGATGGTGGGGCCATAGAAGATTAAAAGCGACTTCACCACAACTATTTTTTATTTTCTTATGTGATGAAAAATATTTTTTTAAATTATTGTCTCGCTTCACTCACTTTCTAAAAAGTAATTAATAGAAAAAACATTCTAATGTTTCAAGACAGTCGATACCTCCAATCAATTGGAAACTTGAAACATCACACCAAATGAAAATTTAATGCAAGGACTTTATGAATTATTGAACTATTTTTTTGGTTCTCTTGTGTATTTCGGTCTGTGAGGTTAGTGACTCGAATCCGGGGATAGAAACTCTCATTGCTGCAGATTATCGATCAGTTTCTTCAGTTGACACTCTAACTTTTCTTGATTTTTTGATATTTCTGTTAGTCGGGACTCCAAATTTTTATATTTTCTTTTTAGAAGCTCTTTCAGCTGTCCATGATTTTCATTCAGTTTAGACTCAATTTTCTTTTCATTATCTTTCATTGTAGATTCCAACTTTTCTTGATTTTCTGATACTTCTGCAAGTCGGCACTCCACATTTTTATATTTTACTTTAAGATTATACTTCAGCTTTCCTTGATTTTCTTTAAGTTTGGACCCCAACTTTTCTTTATGTTTTGACATCTCTGTTAATTGAGATTCCATTTTTCGCTCCAACTGTTCTAGCTTACTCACCTACAATGTGTGATAGAATGAATAATGTTTACAAAATTCACGGATATATTTAATCACAGTTAATATTTATTCATTCTCTTACCATCAGTTCCGTACTTCCATCTTTGCCATCGTTAGGTAGAGGGTAAGCAGGTATTTCTTTGTCTGCTCCAATTCTCTTCCGATAGATGTCTCTGAGGGTAAACTCAAACATTTTATTATTCTTGCACAGTTTCACCAATGTTATATTTTCAGTCATCCAAATTGCAATCGATTGATTAACCAATTATTAGTTTAGGTTTTTAGAAGATTGGTCTATCCACTACGACGTGATTTAGTGAAACATGAAGAGAAGAAGGACTTAAAATATAGCGATCTAAAAAGTACACTCCATGCAGTGTAATAGATCTATTACTCGTCTACCACGGGCTCATCCATGGATAAGAGACCTACACAGTCAGTCTGCTTACCCGTGGATAAGAGACCTACACAGTCAGTTTGCTTACCCATGGATAAGAGACCTACGCAGTCTGTCTGCTAACCCATGGATAAGAGACCTACACAGTCAGTCTGCATCCCATGGACAAGAGACATACACAGTAAGTCTGCTTACCCATGGATAAGAGACATACACAGTCAGTCTGCTTACTCATGAATAAGAGACCTACACAGTCAGTCTGCTTACCCATGGATAAGAGACCTACACAGTAAGTCTGCTTACCCATGGATAAGAGACATACACAGTCAATCTGCTTACTCATGAATAAGAGACCTACAAAGTCAGTCTGCTTACCCATGGATAAGAGACCTACAAAGTCAGTCTGCTTACCCATGGATAAGAGACCTACACAGTCAGTCTGCTTTCCCATGGATAAGAGTCATACACAGTAAGTCTGCTTACCCATGGATAAGAGACCTACACAGTCAGTCTGCTTTCCCATGGATAAGAGTCATACACAGTAAGTCTGCTTATCCATGGATAAGAGACCTACATAGTCGTCTGCTTACCCATGTATAAGAGACCTATATAGCCATTTTTCTTACCATTATATAAAGCAAGGCAGAAGGAATAGGAATAAGTTGAGGGATGATAAAAAGTAAGCTAAAGAAAAGGAATACCAAACTATGCCTAGCACAGAACAAGAGGAAGGTCTATCCTGATTCTAGAGGTACACTAGACTCACTGGAGGGACAACGAGAGGGACCAGCAGTAAAGATTTTAAACCCCTAGTCTGATAATCAAACCCCTGTCTGGAGCTGCTCCCTCATTAATCAATTGATTAGATGGAAAGGTTTACCATCTAATTGATTCTAGAATGCATTCATCTTATGTCATGAAGAAATCTATCATAAAAATTTATCTGGTTGAATTTTATCTCTAGAATTGTCGATGAATTTCTATAGTAAATTGCAAATTAACAATTAAATCAATTTAGTTTCCAAATCACCTCAAAGCAACTCTTGTCCTAACTTCAATTGGATATCTGAGAGGTACGAAGTCTTGCATCTTATCAATATAGATGAACCCGTCCCTCTTGGATAGGTTGTTAATTCTTATAAGGACTTTTCTTATATTTACTGTTTCATTAGAGGGTAACAGCCTCTGTGGGATGATGTCGAACAGCCACTGTGAGATGCAGTGTAAAATTAGTAAAGCAACAGTTTTAGATAATTGAATGTTTATCATCTTATCAAAATAAGTTAGAAATAACATACTCCTAATCTTATAAGATAGGTCAAACAATGGAACAAAATTATTTGTTGCTCAATAAGCAAAATGTTAAAATAGCAGAAGTTTGAGAGGTTGGACATGAACGATTGGATATAATATTTTCTGCACATATATCACTACCTGTTGACAGGTTAATTTGTAAGATCAGGTAATTAAAAATTAAAAATAATTCAAAAGTTGCGCAAGGTGTCATAGTTATGACACCTTGAGAAAGAACACCTCACTGTATTTCTATAACATATTTTCAAAAAACTACTATAATGGAGAAAAGGGGGACATAAATTAGCATTAAAAGAATGAATGAACTTACCTTTAAGCTATGGTGAGAGATATATTCGTATGCTTCTTTGAAACAGATGTCATTTAGCATTGACTTCAGTAGAGATTGTGTCAGATTTTGCTTCAAAACCTACACCAATGAAATATACGAACATTATCCACTATTTTGAGATGCACGCCATAATCACTTATTCAATGATGCAAGCAATCTTGATTATATTTCTAGTAGAGTTGTGTTAATGGTTTTAGACTAAGCTATGAAGGAACAGTTTTGAAAAATATCGTATTAGTTATACTTTATACAGGGTGGGGAGAATCAAATACCCCAGTTTATAATAAGTAAAACAATGCTCACATAATTATTATTTATTTCATTCAAATCAGTATACTATGCCGTTTGAGTGATAACTTTTGAAAAAATGACATAATGAAGACAGTAGCCATCTGTATCAATGCACTAGCTGTTGAAGACAATGCAAGAAGTTTCCTGTTGCTCTTAGGCATATCAAAAAGGGTATTGCAGCGATTTCCTCCCATACCCGCATTTTCAATTCTTCAAAATTTTGTGGCCGACTTTTGAACACTTTGTCCTTCAGATATCCCTACAGAAAAAAATCGCAGATGCTCAAATCAGATGATCGGGGGAGGGGGGGTCGATGTCAATTGTTTGGTATGTAAAATTTAGGGTAATTGCATGGGCCACATTTCATCAATAAAAATGGAAGATCTGTCACCGTCAACTCTAAGCGTTATCTTGAATTGTTGAGAGAGTTTTTTGAACCGGAAATTATTATATGAATTAAGTGAGGAAACAAATTACGGAGACATTTGGTTCAAAGAAGATGGAGCTTCAGCCCACACTGCGAATGTTGCAATGGCCATATTGCAGCCGATTTTCCCGGTACGCCTCATCTCTCTGAAGGCTGTTGTCGAGTGGCCCCCACGATCGCCAGATTTGAGCATTTGCGACTAATTCCTGTGGGGATATCTGAAATATAAAGTGTTAAGAGTCGGCCACAAAATTTGGTAGAATTGAAGATGTGGATTAGGGAAGAAATCGCTGTAATCCCCATTGTGATGTGCCGAAGAGCAACGGAAAACAATGCATCGATACAGATGACTACCATCTTCCTGATATCATATATAAAATTGGTCACTCAAACGGCATTGCATACTGGTTTAAATAAAACGATATATACAATTGGGTAAAGATTTTTTTATTATCAAAAAGTATATATATATATGTATACTCTAACTAGGGTATTTGATTTGCCTCCACCCAATATTACATCTAAGTAATTATTCTTACCTCAATGTCGCCAATTAGCAATGACAGTGAAAACATTGGTCAGCACCATGAAGATGAAGAAAATAAAGAGTACCAATATCAGATTAGATGACAATTCAATGTACCAAGGCTGTCCTTCACTCGCTTCAGAGTAGGAGGAATAGTCGAACTCTCCGGAACTCATGACCATCGTTTTCGGAATGGTTTCAAAGAATAGAAAGTAGTTGTGAATTCCAGTTACATTATTGTCTTTCTCTACCTTTATGAGAAAAGAATATGATAGTATATTTCCAATGGGAAAATATCTTCATTTTAAACACACAAAAAGAATAAGAAAACTTAGATTTTTTTTAATTATTCACAAAAGATAGTTCACTTTTTCCAATTGAATTTACCGCATCATTTATGTTGTTTAGTTCAATCGGAGCAAAGATGATCATGAAGCAGTAGTTGAAGGCAATGTATATAATTGATAGAGGCAGCAATGCTTTGAAATAATTCCACGTTATTTTCTTCACTATAGCGACATAACGGGCGAAGGAATATTTTTCACCTAAATGTGAGAAAATCACATACCTGGAAATGAAATATAGGAGATCAGTTCAAATACGTAAACACGCTGTTTTTATGCATTTGACCATCCAAAATAATTTAATTTCAATACCATCCAAAATGATTTAAAACACATTGACAAGATCCAATCACGAGAACGAAAAAGACCGATACGACAGGTTTAATTGAGCGGCATAATTGGTACGAAATAAGGTGGAGAATTTTGGTCACTTGAGAAATACCGATATAGATTAGAAATTTTTTTATCCACTGAACTAACATGATCAAAAAATAGCTGATGAATTTACAATACTCACGAAGAGCCAAGCATGATCCATCCAAGATGATGGCTGAAGCCTTTTTTGATTTCTAAATCTTCATCGATTGGATCATTAATTAAGTAATATATCAGACTAATCATAACCAAGAGCGTGAACAATTTGATCCAATTCTCAAAAGCTTTGAAATATTCTTCTTGTTGAGTCACCGCCGCAAAACACTCTGTCATAAACATTGGTACAGAAAGAAATATCATGATAGGAATGAATTTATAAGAAAAATTCATTCCAATTATAGCAGAGAGGATTATCAAAACGTTAATAATGAGATAGGGCACTAAATCCCAAATAAACAAATTCCTGGACATCATTGAGAAACGGAGTAACACAAACAATTCTATCAGAGGATGTTTGAAAGCTTCTTTGATTTCAAATTTTCTGGCCATACTGAGTAGCAGAAAAGTTGCCTTCTTTAATGATATTTCTTTTCCTGTGTCTGAGCTAGGGAAGAGGAAATCATAATTGAGAATTGTGCAATGATCTTGAGAATCTGGATTGTTGGATACTTTCTTCGCTAATCGAATGGAGCCATCATAAGAATTAATTGAGTAGTTAAATGCCCTTTGTAGTACATTTGTGGTTAAATATTCTTTGATTTTCCCATCTCTATTACCAATATAAGCTCCTTTGGCAATTAGATACGATTTAACCTCTTCGCTCGAATTCCTCAAAACATCAAGATCCAAGGAGCCACCTTGTTTTTCTTTCATTTTCGATGCCAGTAAATCTGTTATGGCTAAATTATTCCTAGATAATGTTGCGTTCAGTGGAATCTCACCGTCTACATCTTCAACAAATGGATCGGCATCGAGTTCATTCAGAAGAAACTTAACATCATCCTCATCACAATCACTGACTACTTTAGTAAGAATAGATTTCGAACCAATGCGACCATTGATCAGCCTCTTTATATCATCTTTAGTTTCTGATTTCATTCTGAAAGGTCCTTTCCACAACGTTCGGAATTCTTTAATGTTTTTCCCAGCTACACAATTCAACACTTTTGCCTCTAATTCTTTAGCTGATGATTCTGTATCAGAGTTTTCATACGTATCTTCAATGGTATCTGCAAACATCTCAAAGAAATTCTCTGGCAAATCGTCCGCACTTGACACTTTGCTGATCAAAATCTCATAAAATTCTTTTGAAAAATCTGACATTTGGTCTTTGTTATTATTAATAAGATTGTCGGCTAATTTTATGGGTGTTTCACCTTTGAAGTTTATCGGGTTTAAATCTATGTCTGGATGATTGATCAACAAATTTAAAGATTCTAATATTCTTTTCCTGAAGTATGTATCACACAAAACTTTCTTTGTAAGATTATGCAAAGGAGTGTTCCCATTATCATCCCTCAGGTTAGGGTTAGCTTTTGCACCAAGAAGTATTCTGATATTGTTGGGGTGCAGTTTCTTAGTCGCTATATGAAGAGCAGTTTCTCCATTGATGTTTGGCAAATTGATAGTTTCTGACATTTCATCAGTTGGAATCTTAGATATCAGAGACCTAATGGCTTCCAATCCTTCGTTTCCAGATGCACGATGAAGATCAGTGGAGTAGTCACTACCTCTGATGCTTTCCTTAATAAATGATGATTTATTTTCATCATTTTCTTTATCTGAAAAATATATAAGCTGCATTAACGTAATTATACTGATATATATTTACTACAATTCTATATTTTTTTATAAAAGTTAGAAGAACTAAATTCAAACCTTACGCATAATTTCAAATAGACTGTGATATCTATTCAATTAAAAGATTAATATGTCTGTACGACAAATCCTTAAGTCAGTGTATTGAATATTCAAATTAAATTATACAATATATATTGGAGTTTATCAATAACTTATTCTGTTGTGGAACTTACAACAAAAAAAGGAACTCCTACGGAACTTATCAAGAGGCTATTTAAACCCAACGTTTTAGTTTTTTTTTCAAGTTTCGAATAGAAAGAACTCCATATTATTATTATCATTATAACATTATTAAACTAAAGCAATTTTCAACTGTTTATTCCATTAAATTTAAAAGCTGAAAATAAAATAGAGGAACCACTGTAATTTAGTGTTCATATAACCGTTCCATTTGGTACTCGAAAGTAGAAAAATTCTCGATTTGAACTCACCCATTTCGATCACTTCATCTGTCGTAGACATTTTTCTTCGGATGAACTGCCTGAAAACGATATACTATTAATTACCTTAGATATGTTATTAAATAGTAACTAGATTACGTGCACACGGGTTTTTAGCGCATACATTCGCCGCCGCTTACAAACGAGTTATTAAGTTATAAATGGCTCTGACCCGATCGCCCCCCAAAATTTAACCAGATGGTTCCGGAATATTGATCAATCGTCCCACCAAGTTTCATGCAATATAGTTGAATACTTTTTGAGTTATTAATGACCTTGACCTTTAACCGGATCGCTCTAGAAATTCTATCAGCAGGTTCCTTAGCATTGAAAAATCGTCCCACCAAATTTTAGGCAATTTGGTTGAAAAAATTTTTTGAGTTATGCGAATAACAACTTAACAAGATAATAAATAACCAAATGCCGTCTATAATATAACCTTTCGCTTTCTGCGAAGGTAATTAACCGTAACGCTTTAGTTTTTATCATCTCTGATATGAGTTACTGGAATGACAGATAGAAAATATAGTCTAATAGTTTCAAGCTGTATCCCGCCGTCACATATGCAATTCATCGCAGTTTTGTGAACGTTATATTAAATATTTTAATATATAATAATTCCTACTTTCAGATGGTAGAATTTGTTCATAAATAGTTAAAATAGAAATTGTTTCTAGTGATAGTGGAACATTGTTAGTTAGCTAATTATATGGAATAATTAATAATAACGAATTAAGTAATGGTCTAATTTCAGAATACACATTTTGTTTACTCATTTAATTTATTATAAGCTGCCAATTGACACTTAAATTAATTATAAAGAAAAGCTTCTAAATTAATTAGACTAGGAATTAATGAAAATTTCAAAAACTAAATTTTATAATAAAGAAAGGAGAAAAGTATTCACAGTTTCATGAAGACAAATTTATGAAATATAATTCATATTTTAACTATTTATGAAAAGGACTTGGAGTCATTATGACTCACTTTTCTCTCTTGAAATACACTGTTTACAAACTACTGATACAGAGTAGATACCCCAGGCAGATACAGGGTAGATACCTCAGGCAGATACAGGGTAGATACCTCAGACAGATACAGGGTAGATACCTCAGACAGATACAGGGTAGATACCTCAGGCAGATACCTCAGGCAGATACAGGGTAGATACCTCAGGCAGATACAGGGTAGATACCTCAGGCAGATACAGTGTAGATACCTCAGGCAGATACAGGGTAGATACCTCAGACAGATACAGGGTAGATACCTCAGGCAGATACAGTGTAGATACCTCAGGCAGATACAGGGTAGATACCTCAGGCAGATACCTCAGGCAGATACAGGGTAGATACCTCAGGCAGATACAGGGTAGATACCTCAGGCAGATACAGTGTAGATACCTCAGGCAGATACAGGGTAGATACCTCAGGCAGATACCTCAGGCAGATACCTCAGGCAGATACAGGGTAGATACCTCAGGCAGATACAGGGTAGATACCTCAGGCAGATACAGGGTAGATACCTCAGGCAGATACAGGGTAGATACCCCAGGCAGATACAGGGTAGATACCTCAGGCAGATACAGGGTAGATACCTCAGGCAGATACAGTGTAGATACCTCAGGCAGATACAGGGTAGATACCTCAGGCAGATACCTCAGGCAGATACAGGGTAGATACCTCAGGCAGATACAGGGTAGATACCTCAGGCAGATACAGGGTAGATACCTCAGGCAGATACAGGGTAGATACCTCAGGCAGATACAGGGTAGATACCTCAGGCAGATACAGGGTAGATACCTCAGGCAGATACCTCAGGCAGATACAGGGTAGATACCTCAGGCAGATACAGGGTAGATACCTCAGGCAGATACAGGATAGATACCTCAGACAGATACAGTTTATCACTCCAGTCTCTCAAATCCTATCTTTCTTCACCAGTTCTATTTTCAAGACTGGGGAGATATCGTCACTTCTCGACTGTAAAGCTTATCTTCAAATTAATTTTGACGTTTTCAATTGAGGAGTACATTTTGCACGGTGTTTTTAAATAACACAAGATTATGATAACTTATCTACATTTGTAATCTAATCTGCATTTGTTTCACAAGAAACTTAACGAAGATATGAAGATCACCAAACTATGTTTGAAATTTAATCAAAAGATAACAAAAAAATTGGAGCTTTATTTATTTAAATAATTCATTGTGATCAATTTAAGCAATTACGACTAAAACAATTTTATTAAGAAATCTATATTTATTACAATACTTATGCATTTATCTCATTTCTTGCGATCAATTTAAACATTTATATATATATACTATAGCCTTTTCAAAATTGAATCATTAGGTGGCATCAGATACTTGGGTTGTAGCAAACTTTTCCTAAAAATACTCGTTGGCCTCAAAAAAGTACTTTGTACAGTGAACTGATGGAGGCGAAGTGGTCCACCGATATATTCGACTGCTCCCGTGGTTTAGAATCCAGGAAGATTGTTTTTATCGAGAGAGAAAGAATTGAACTACAGTCGAAATATACTTAAGTCTACTTCTCGACTTTAAATTTCTTCTTATATAAACTATATCAGCTTTGAATCTTTTGTTATCGCTCGATAAAATTTACTACCTAGTTTGATAAGCTTCGTAATGTTCACATTTGAACAAAAAGATTATAGATAACAAATGTATATTAGTCATCACATTCTATCAACTATTAATTTCAATAACGGATATAGCCCAACTGAAGTTAGAATTCCTACCAAATTAATAAATGTTAGAAAGTCGAATTCTCCCCAAAAATAATGTTTTATTCTCCTAAACAGCTTAATTACTTGCTTCTTAGGCTTAGATTTTGCATCAGATTTTATAGCAGAAGCAATTGAGTCGGGGGATGAAATGCATACTAGAACAAACCTTGAATTTTGACCTTTAACGTAGAGAATCTAGTCAAAATTTACACGGATTCTAAATTTCTTCCAATACAATAATGAAAAGAGTATGTGGGTAAAATAAAGATTGCCACTATAATAAATATATTCACGAGGAATTATGAGTAAACAAGAATTAGTATTATGTATGTTAGTGGTAGTAGAGTTGCGGCCAGTACACGGAGAAAAAAATACGAGTCAAATTGACTCAAAATTTGAGTTTACAGTTTACCCCAAAACTGACTCAAAAATGTGAGTCAACTTGACTCATCCTAACATTTTTCTCAAAAACAAGAGTCATATTGATTTCTAATTCATAGTCAGATTGACTCTGGTAGAGATAACCAAGAAAAAAGACTCCAACGTTGGGGTTTTGCTGCCTTGACTCAAGAGATGAGTCAGGTTGACTCGCAATTTTTCTCAGCGTAGTATTAGCTACGCTGCGTGGTGTAACTTGTAAGATGTAGAAAGAAATGATGTTCGAATAGAAAGAATTTCATAATAATATTATAACATTTTGATGATAAAATGCTATCTGTAATTGTTCACAAAATCTAGATATTTTGAGTGTATGGATAAAGAAAAGAATGTTTTCTGAATATTGTATCCTATATCTTTGATTGCATAATGTTTAATATTACCAACTACAGACACTTCTAAGAAAATATTTAGACTGATAAGAATCTAAATCTTACTAGGAAAATCTATTTATTTTATAGATTGATCATTGAAACTGAAATAAAATGATTTAACATTTATTTATTGTTTTATTTTGAGAATATTAAATTAAGCTAATGCATCGCTAATTTAGTTTTATGGATTAATTTAAAAATCAATAAAAATAAAATATTTATTTTCTTCACTTACTTTCCTGTCCGGAAATGACGTTGGAGGTGAGTGAGGAGATGAACATTCTCATTAAGGGCAGATGTATTTGTTTATAGTCAATAACACCACATATAGTTATCTAAATAATTACAGAGGATGGTACTTTTCTTTATTATTTATCTCACTTATTTTTTTACGTTAGTTTATTATAAAATATAAAAAATATCTTCAATATACTTTTTTATAAACAAATTTTTAGGTTAAATGCAAAATACTTAAATCTAAAAATGAAAATCGATTTATTTTTGTTTTGCATAAAATGATGTCTTACAGTCGAAGACGAAAAAAATCTTTAATAATAAAACTCCATTTGAATAGTTGCATTAACCCAAAAAATTTCAAATTTGTACATTAATTAAAAAACTTTTCTTTATTTTAGGGAGACGGTCCCTTTAACAGCATTTCAAAGAAGCGCTAGTGAAGATAAACGATTTCAGATAATTATTAAATAAAATTTACTCATATAAATGTACGAAATAATAAGGTAGGTACTATTCTAAGTACTATAGAATAGGATAAAATCAGTAATATTTTTTAACTTCACTTGCATACATGTCTATGTAAATGCAAACTAATTATATATTTTAGCATAATTATTAAAAAATAAAGGTATTAGTAACTAAATAAATATGAATAACATCAAACTAAAGGATATAATTTAGAATAGTTACTAGTCTTTTATATTTCTGTAGAACTTCACTAGTCAAAGGACAAGGGTAACAAAATAAAATTACTGAAAATACGAAAAACAATACAGTAATTGTTGACTGTAATACCTCTGAATATAATAAAAATATGAATAGATAGCTAATTAAAATAAAATACTTGTTAAACCATATAATTTAAAGAGGTCGTTATAGAATGCAAGAGTTGCATGGCTCTTAGAACGGATCATTTTCGTCCGTTGTACAAGTTTTACCTATATACTAAAAAATATAATTCAATACAAAAAGCATATTATCACAACCCTAGTGTTGTGATAATACAATTAGGAGAGATTTTAATTTAGAGTGGAGGGGACCTTTAAGATAATTTCTATATCAGTATTTCAAAAAATGGTTAGAAATAATTATGGGGTATTAAGAACACATAATAGATATTTAAATTATATAATAATTAACATTTCTACAACATAAAATAGAAACTAGTGTATTTATAAATTCACATAGTTATTTACAGTATTCACGACGATTTAGATACTTTGAGTGTTTAATATCATTATTCTAAGAGAGGCTAATTAGATTAAATTATTCAATTAATTTTAGTAGCTAGGGGTTTAACGACTGCTAATTACAAGGGACAGGAAGAAGCAGTCAGAAAGGAAAGTGGCTCCATGAACAAAGTCACCAACCTCCGTCAGTGTTAATGCTCATGGATGCAGAAAAGCTACTTGGTGAATGCGGACACATAGCAAGAAAGTGAAAAAGAAACAAGCAACGGTAGCTGCATTTACGGATGGAAGAGGAAAATGAAGAGGTGATAGTAAATGAAGCCTACAAGTCTACCTAACACAAAATCTAAGACCTCGTAATTGAAGAGCATAATCCTAGCGCTATCCTCTAAAACTGCAAGTAGTGTAAAAATATGGTAAAAATAGAAAAAAACATAGCAATTCCAAATAACAACAGTTCAGGGCAGAAGGGACGCCACCCCCACCCCTTCTCTTTCATTTGCCACAGTTTCAGGATAGAACCCCTGGGGGCCAACTAAAGAAAGGTTAGCTTAAATAAGATAATATCGCTGATAACAACTGATAACAGAAGGTAAATAGATACAAGGGAGGAGGACACACAAGAGGACGAGAGTTGCCCGCTACTTGGCAGACCCGAATTTAGGGAGGCCTTTCCTGGTGGTTTTATACTTTCCCCCTTTCCTGTTCGCCTCCGCCATGATATCTTCCTCTTTGAGTGTACAGTGAAGGGCGTTGTACAACTGTGCTGCGTTAACGGAGTTACCTGACCAAGAGGGTATACAGGTGAGAAAATGAGAGCGATAACGAAATAGGTAGCAGAGTGATGTAGCTAATACTAAATAGTCACTAAATTATCTCAGATGAAGAAATTGTAAACGAGTGGAAAAGAATTTGACTGGAAAACTAACCATATCAAATAATCATAGAATGAATAATTATAAAACAGAAATATCATATTTGAAGAAAGTTATTTAAGGCCTTACATATGAGTTCATTAAAGGGGTAGTAGCTACAGTCATTTTTTGTTTTAATAATTTTAATGTCAAACGATTGCTTAGTAAGAATAAAGTATATCGAGTGAAATTGCAATGTTCAATAAAATCTAATAATGTAAAAATAACATTTTATACATACTTTATTTCTTACCAAATGCTAACGGTAGATGGCGCCACAATCAGTGGCGCCATCTGGTAAACAAACTAAACGAGATAAGTTTCTACCTAGATTCTAGCTCAAGTGAAGAGATGGCCTTATTTTAAAACTATGACTTCTTGTCTTCAATCTTTTCACCATTTTGACGCAAACAAAGGTTGATTACTGCATAGCTACATAAATTAACATGAAAACAACAAAGATACTCACGTACATACTAAGTAGTGCAAATGCTTCCGCTAGGTGTCGCTAATTTTATTATATACATTTTATATGAACATTTTAAAAATAAACGAGCTTTCAAATATTACATAAGTAAATATTCTGAATAGATTTAAAACCAATTTGGCGATTGTTTGATTTTTACTTTACTATCCCTTTAAGTAACTTATTTAAATCCCTATTAATGAGTTAAGACTTACCCATGAGTTCGGTGAGTTGCACCTTATCCATGGTGAGTAAAGTGGGTAAATCTTTAATTTTCCTCATCAGTGAATAAATATTCTTTGTGGTGACACCTGGCAACTTACTCACAAAATCCTGTGAAAAAATATATATTTTATTCAACTTAGTAGATTTAAATATTTCAACTAAATTTTAATTCAATAAACCAGAAGGGTCAAGGTGGACTACCAATGTAACCACACGGCTACAGCCTTCGATGAGATTTTCAATGATACGACCGTCAGTTTCACTCAATTAAGTAAATTATTTAATGTTAATTAATAAATTAATATTATTCAATATATTAAATATATGTATTTATTACTATTAGGCTAATTATATAAAATTAAATGGAAACAGTACCAAATATACCTGAAGTAACAGAAAACGTTGTCTGTTATCACGCTTTACTTATTAACTCTCCAAATATTGAAGGAAGCTGTAAAATTACGACTAGCCGCAGCGGCTAGACTGCTTCGAGGGCGGGGCTAGCCGTATGGCTGTAAACGCGTCATTAGAAGGGGTAGCTACATGGGATATATTGGATAGCAGTCCAAAAGAAGAGCCGCACGGCTACAGCCGTTTGAGCTGCCGCATTTGGAAATCCACTTTTAAGAGTAGTAGTAGTAGTTTTCTTGATGATCTTGACGCTTCAGAAAATGCTATTTCGCGTCGTACTTCAATTTATGGTTCTTCAATTGTTACTGCTATACTATCTCATTCAGTAATTGAGTTTGTTGCAGGTAGGCTATAAGGGGATCACGGTTGAAGTTTCCATCTTGTTGCTCAGCCAGCATAATTTTCATTATATTATCAGTGTCATCATCTCGTGTCTGTGGATATAACTGTAGTCTAACATCTTGAAGTGAGGGACATTCTGCCAGCAGATGCTTGACAGTTACAGGAACGATGCAGTCTTCACAGTACTGTTGTTGTCTATTTTCCATCAGGTGTTGATGTGTTATTTTCGTATGTCCAATCCTGAGTCTAGCCAGTATGATGTCATATTTCCTGTTTTCGGTATTACTCGAGTGCCATACGTTAGCGGTGTTCTTCAATTTACGCAACTTATTTCCTTGGGTTTCGCGCCATCGTTCGCTCCATTTTTCAGAGATTTTGCGCTTAATGATAGGGTACCAGTCCCTGCAGGGTATCTCTTCGTTACAGATCGGTGCATCTTCTTCGGCAGCGGCACGTGCCATCTGGTCCGCTCTCTCATTACCGGTAACTCCAACATGGGCTGGGCACCAACAGAATTTGACTGACTTGCCCTTTCTTTCCAATTTAATTAGCCAAGTTACTATCTTTTGTATCAGAGGATGTGTAGTGTCGTAATGTTCGACAACTTGGAGAACACTGAGAGAGTCACAGAAGATAACAAAGGAACTTCTATTAACAGTATGGGCAATTTGTAGGCCGCACAGTACTCCACAGAGTTCAGCAGTGAATATGGAGCTTTCTGCCATCAACTTCATTTTCCGTGTACCACGGAGACTAACAGCAGAGCATCCAACACCATCTTCACTCTTGGAACCATCAGTATAGATTGAAAATTGGTCACCATGACATTCGTTGGCATGCGAGTAGAATAGTTGCCTCATCACGTAATCGCTACATGTATTTTTCTTTGGGTAATCGTATGAGGTACAAAGAGCATCAGCTGAAAGTTGCCACACAGGAACGGTTCCAAATGAGAATGGGAGGGTGGAGATATCAATGTTTAGATGTTCTGTTATATTTTTGATTCGATTAGATATTGGACTAATTGCAAGTCGGGTTCCCTCTGTGAGTGACTGTACAATATTATATGTTGCTGAAGTGGGTAGTTGCATCGTTCTTGCGTAATATTGCAGTGTCAGTTGCTCACGACGTAATTCCAGTGGGGGTTCTCCACTATATGCATACAGACTCAGCACAGGGGACGATCTGTAAGCCCCGATGCAGAGCCTGATCGCTGTGTTGTGCACCGGATCAAGCAATTTCAGGACAGCTTGAGAGGCTGAGCTGAAGATGACAGATCCATAATCTAGCTTAGATTTTATTATTGCTCTATACAATCTCAGCATCGTGGTAGCGTCCGATCCCCATGTTGTGTGGGAGATGCACTTCAGCAGATCTAATCTTTTCTGGCACTCCTGCTTCAGGAGGATAATATGCTTCTTCCACGTTAGTTTATAGTCAATTGTCATACCAAGGTACTTTATTGACTCTCTGTTGGGGATTATTGCATAATTCAGGAACAATTTCAAAGGAGTTTGAAACTTTCTTCTTCTATGGAAATGGATGCAATTTGTCTTAGCGGCAGAGAACGAAAAGCCGTGGGTGTTTGCCCATCTACTGATCCTATTTATGGCACCTTGAAGCCTCCTCTCAAGTCCAGGGATGTAGCCACCACTGCAGTAAATCAGCAGGTCATCAACATACAATGAGGCTTTCACATTAGAGGGTACACAATCCAAAATACCATTTATTGCCAGGGAAAACAAAGTGCAGCTTAGCACTCCACCCTGGGGGACACCCTGTTCAAGAACGTGGGGTACAGAGAGAGCTTTTCCTATTTTTGTTTTAAAATAGCGATCAGACAGATAGTTTTCGATGTACATCGGCAGTTTTCCCCTCAGACCAGCACCATGCATAGCAAGGAGGATACCATATCGCCACGTGGTGTCGTAGGCTTTTTTCATGTCAAAGGAGACGCACAAGGTATGTTGTTTGCAATTCAATGAGTCACTGATATCTGCTGTGAATCTGTTTAAAGCATCAACTGTACTATGCATTTTTCTAAATCCATACTGATGCAACTTGATCTTGTTCATTGACTCCAGAACCGTAGTTAGTCTATTATTAATTATCTTTTCCATAAGTTTACCAACACAGCTCGTCAATGAGATTGGTCTGTAGTTTTCTTCAAGCGTAGAGTCCTTTCCAGGTTTTGGAAAAGATAGCACGATGCTTGAGCGCCACTGTGACGGATAGGTTCCAGCATCAAATATTCTATTCATTATTGAAAGTAAGAATTTGAGGCATGTACTGTGAGACCTTTTAATCATAGAGTAGCTAATTTTGTCCTCTCCTACTGCTGAATTCCCACATGTCGATAGCATCCGTCTAAGTTCAAGTATTGACAAAGGGCTATTATAGGAGAGTTCATCACGAGAAGCAAACCGGAGGGGTACCTCAGCAGTTCTCCGGCGTCTTTGGAACTCAGGCGAGTACGCCTCATTGCTACTTACTCGTTCATAATGAGATGCCATTAATTCGGCAACTTGTTCCTGGTCAGTAATGGGGTTACTCCCACTGTTAAGACATGGCGGTTTATTGCTTTGATAGCAACCTCTAATCTTACGTACACGTTTCCATATCTTTTTCATGGGAGTAAGGGCATTGAGACTATTGATGAAATTGCGCCACGATTTCTGTTTGGCTTCAAATTTAATTCTTTTAGCGATTGCTCTTGCTCTACAGTAAGCAATTTTGTCCACAATTAGGCCACTTCTTTGGTACTGTCTGAGCTTCAGTTTGCGGTCATTGTTGGCTGCAGAGCATTCTTCAGTCCACCAGGGGACAGTTTTTGGCCGGATATTTCCCTTACTCATTGGAATAGAAATAGTTGCAGCTCTTATAATATGGGTATTGTAGATCTCTACAAGTGCATCTATGCTATCTTCTTCGAGGAATCGTTCATAGTCTTCAATATGGGTCTCTCTGTGGAATAAATCCCAATTGGCATGGTGTTCCATGAATCTTACAGCATCTACATGGTTCTCCATCGCCAGCTCTTCAATGATTATAGGGTAATGATCACTACCATAGAGATCATCCAAGACATACCAATTGAGTTCTGGGAGTATGTTTCCAGAGCACAGCGAGAGGTCCAGAGCAGAGAGAGAACCAGTCTGGACATGGAAGTGTGTAGCACATCCTGTATTCAGAATGCTCATAGAGGAGGCCATAAGGGAAGCCTCAATTGTTCGGGACCTAGGGTTTTGTATAGTGCACAGATTGTCCCATAAGGGGTGACGTGCATTAAAGTCTCCACAGAGTATTAGTGGAGATGGTAGAGAGTCAATGAGGGACATGAGATCATTTTGTTGGAGGATATCCTGTGGGGATATGTAGATATTGCAGATTGTATATTGCCGAGATAGTCTGATTCTAAATGCAGTGGCTTGAAGGTTGGTTTGAAGATCAATTTTCATATGAGGTACATCGTTACGGATTATTGCAGCTAATCCGTGACCAGGAGTTGGTATATTAAAATCACTATATATAGTATAGCCACTAGGTGGTCGAAAAGTGCGGTTGCTGAGCATTGTTTCTTGCAAGACAGCTACAGCTGGATTTTGTGTTGCCAAAATATTGCAGAGGTCTTCATATTTAGAAAAATATCCTTGGCAGTTCCACTGTAGTATTCTATAAGAGCATTGAGGCATAGTGTACAAAATTGTCAGTAGAATTATCCAGAGATAGCACTACTTATCACTGCTGATCTTATCTTTATCTTTATCTCTTCTTGATTTTCTTAGAGTATTTAGTAATTCATTTTCTTTTTCTTTATTAATAGTTTTTCTTATATCGGGGGCGGAATTCCTTTTTTTCTTTATAAGTATTTTGTCCGGTGGTTCGGATACTTGCATCTCTTCTGGGTCTTCCCGATCATGAATTAGGAGATTAAAGTTGTCGTCATGTTTTGGCTGCTTTACTGGTTTTCTTGGGGTTGTCGAGTTTTGTGAGTCTGCTTGGTCTAGAGGCGAGGAGTCCCTCCTCTCAAGGGGTCGTTTTTGGGACCCCTTGGAATGTTTCACATGGTTGTTTGGAGTTTGCGATTTGTTGTTATTCACATCAGCTGGTTTTGGAGAATCTGTAGAGAGGTTACTTTTGGTGACGGAGGCATAAGATTTACCAATAGGCATGTTTATATTCATTTGGGCTCTAGCTTCGGCAAAGGTCAGGTGTTCTTTAGTTTTCAGAGTCAAAAGTTCTTTTTCAAATAGGTATTTTGGGCAGGTTTTTGATGTAACACTGTGTGGTTCTTTGCAGTGTATGCAATTTATTGGAAGTGTGCACGTTTCAGGTTTATGGTCTCCTTCTACATTTTTGCCACATCTGAAGCAGACAGGGACAGGTCTCCTGCATTTTGCTCCAGAGTGACCATAGTGTTGGCAGTTGAAACAGCGTCTAGGTAGAGGGATATATGGTCGAATCCTCTCCTTCAGTCCTGTTCGGATGGTTATTCTGTCCGGTGGAGTTGGCGTGTTGAAAGTCAATATTAATGTTGATGTTGGATCAGGGTTTGCTGACTTAGGGTTCCTGATGATTCGTCGGCATTGAATAACACCGTGTTCAGATAAACCCTCTGTAATGTCCTGGTCCGAGTAACCCTTTAAAAGAGCACACGTCAGGACTCCTTGCGATTGATTGTAGAATTCATGAGCGGTCACAGTGACTGGCTCAGACATTAATTCTTTCATTTCTACCAGTAGTTTTCCTTGTTCTTCAGATTTCACTTGCACAGTCCATGTTTTATTGTGATAATCCTCAGATATTCTTTCACATTGTCCGATGAGGTTCTTAATTGTTTTATCAACTTTAAACATATTTAACTTAGCTATATTAGATTCACCAGTTGATTTTATTGAGTAGAATCTAGTAAATTTCTTTGGTCCAAATATATCAAGGTTCATCATATTATGGTTTTCTTTCGGTCTTGCAGTTCTAATATTCTGCGGTCTGTTCACTCTCTGAACACGTGCATCGGATTTTGATGCACGAGATTGGTTAGAAGATTGGGGCTCTGCTAGGCCACTGGGGTTTTTGGATATATTCATAGAGTAGTCCATATCAGAGTCCAAATCGTGATCGGTGCCAGTCGTTTTCTGAGCAGGGCTGGCCTGGTCTCCACCAAGCCCTGGATCAGCTAGTTGATAACGGACAGTCTCCTCCTGATCTGAGAGAGACCGACCGAGCGCGACACTCCTACTGCTATCCGCAATAGGAGTCCCGTTAACGCTGTTAGCTTTTATTTCATAAGTGGACTTTATCATATTTTCTATTAGTACCCTATAGATAGGGGGGTTTATTAATGGGGTCACCTTCCCCAGCTATTCTCTTCATAGCTGAGCCATATCAGTTTCCAGTCATATCCAGGGGTCCGTCCACACCATCTCTTAGTCTGGAGCCTCAAGTAGAGCCAATCTAGCATGATTGAATCTGCCTGAGGGTCGAGACCCCCAGCTAGCATAGCCTCTACCATCATTGGCCCACACAAGCCCCCTCACCACGTCAAGGTGGATGGCTCGAGGGGGCCACTTTTAAGATATTTTAACCCTTTTCTATGTGATGATGGGTGGTACTCACGTGAATGATGGGGTTGAACTTCTCCATCTCATCTATTGAGCAGCTGTCACTTTTGATGGCCTGCGCTTTTTCAACATCAGGCTCAGGCTTGCCAACCTACAAATAGAGGTCGTTATGAGAAAAGTGTTACAGGCTCAGGCTTACCAACCTACAAGTACAAATAGAGGTAGGTATGAAAAAAACAGAAAAGTGTTATAGGGTAAGACTTGCCAACCTACAAATAAGAGGTAGGTATGAGAAAATGTTACAGGCTCAGGCTTGCCAACATTACAATAAGGATATCTCTCAGCATGCCAACCTTTCAATAATGGCATCTCTCAGGCTTACCAACATGTCACTAATGGCCTATATCACCTTGAGAATGCTGAAAATCTCCGCTGTGGCGTAAGGGGAGGAGCACCAAAGTATCCGCAGTTTAGGGAAGTGAATGGTGAGGAGTTGTAGCTTTGAGTACACATCCCTGTTGTCCGGCTCACCCTGGTGGAGGGAGCCAAAGGAGGAGGCTCCCCTGGCGGTGGTGAGGACACTTGTCTGGGGGATAGGAAAGAGAGGACCTGTAGCTAGCTACCATAAAAATCAAATAGCTAGTTTAATATTATTCTAAAATTTATTTGCCCGAATTAGTTTATTGACATTTCAATCAAAGTACAAAATCGTTGCACTGGACCTTTAATGATAACCAATAACTACCTGTAGGTGAAATGGTTTGTTCTGGTCTCTACCAATAACTACCTGTAAGTGAAATGGTTTGTTCTGGTCTCTACCAATAAGTACCTGTAGGTGAAATGGTTTGTTCTGGTCTCTACCAATAAGTACCTGTAGGTGAAATGGTTTGTTCTGGTCTCTACCAATAACTACCTGTAGGTGAAATGGTTTGTTCTGGTCTCTACCAATAACTACCTGTAGGTGAAATGGTTTGTTCTGGTCTCTACCAATAACTACCTGTAGGTGAAATGGTTTGTTCTGGTCTCTACCAATAACTACCTGTAGGTTAAATTGTTTGTTCTGGTCTCTACCAATAACTACCTGTAGGTTAAATTGTTTGTTCTGGTCTCTACCAATAACTACCTGTAGGTGAAATGGTTTGTTCTGGTCTCTACCAATAACTACCTGTAGGTGAAATGGTTTGTTCTGGTCGAACTCTATGAGTAGCATCGGTTTGGCGTAGTGTCTTGACATGGACACGGCTTGAGAGTACAGTCTGCCGTTATTGAGTGACCCGACCAAGTCACTGATACTCTTCCGCTCTACGCACATCGATGGAGTGAGGATGTAGTCCCCCACCTGGTAAGAAATTAATGAAAGGTAGCTATTAGATAACTACTTTTGTATCATATGATCGAAAATGTGAAAAAGTTTGAATAGGCGGAATTTACATACCCGATATTAAGCTACTTAATTATAAATCAATAAACTTTCACGTAAAAGTAACTGTAAGGATTATATTACGAAAATTTATTACAATATAGTAAGTAACATGCATATCAAAACTTTTTGTCAGTAAAATAACTAACGAAAACAATTGAAATTTATCTTGCTAGCTAGTAGCTACCTGTAAACATTGATTGGAATAAATCTCACCATAATAAATTGTAGCTAATATAACTTTCTAACAACTGGAGCCCCTGGGGTACATAAAAAAATTGGCACGAGGGTACATTTAACATGAAATTATTAACATTATCTAGATCACTAAAAATTAAACTTGAAAGAAATAGCTCGTTCGAATTTCTCTAATCTATTAGACAATATTAAAGACATAACTATGTTCTTAAAACTAAAATAAAGTAGTTACTAATGAAAATTGGTGAAATGATCAACAACGATCATATCCAAGCTGATGATAATACAGACCCTGTCTATCTCTTCCCTCTATAGTTACAGGGTCTATTTCTTACCTCTATAGTTACAGGGTCTATTTCTTACCTCTATAGTTACAGGGTCTATTTCTTACCTCTATAGTTACAGGGTCTATTTCTTACCTCTATAGTTACAGGGTCTATTTCTTACCTCTATAGTTACAGAGTCTATTTCTTACCTCTATAGTTACAGGGTCTATTTCTCACCTCTATAGTTACAGGGTCTATTTCTTCCCTCTATAGTTACAGAGTCTATTTCTTCCCTCTATAGTTACAGAGTCTATTTCTTACCTCTATAGTTACAGGGTCTATTTCTTACCTCTATAGTTACAGGGTCTATTTCTTACCTCTATAGTTACAGAGTCTATTTCTCACCTCTATAGTTACAGAGTCTATTTCTCACCTCTATAGTTACAGGGTCTATTTCTTCCCTCTATAGTTACAGAGTCTATTTCTTACCTCTATAGTTACAGGGTCTATTTCTTCCCTCTATAGTTACAGAGTCTATTTCTTACCTCTATAGTTACAGGGTCTATTTCTTACCTCTATAGTTACAGAGTCTATTTCTTACCTCTATAGTTACAGGGTCTATTTCTTCCCTCTATAGTTACAGAGTCTATTTCTTACCTCTATAGTTACAGGGTCTATTTCTTCCCTCTATAGTTACAGGGTCTATTTCTTCCCTCTATAGTTACAGAGTCTATTTCTTACCTCTATAGTTACAGGGTCTATTTCTTCCCTCTATAGTTACAGGGTCTATTTCTTCCCTCTATAGTTACAGAGTCTATTTCTTACCTCTATAGTTACAGGGTCTATTTCTTACCTCTATAGTTACAGAGTCTATTTCTTACCTCTATAGTTACAGTCTATTTCTCACCTCTATAGTTACAGGGTCTATTTCTTACCTCTACAGTCACAGGGTCTATTTCTTACCTCTACAGTCACAGGGTCTATTTCTTACCTCTATAGTTACAGGGTCTATTTCTTACCTCTATAGTTACAGGGTCTATTTCTTACCTCTACAGTCACAGAGTCTATTTCTTACCTCTATAGTTACAGGGTCTATTTCTTACCTATATAGTCACAGGGTCTATTTCTTACCTCTATAGTCACAGGGTCTATTTCTTACCTCTACAGTCACAGGGTCTATTTCTTACCTCTATAGTCACAGGGTCTATTTCTTACCTCTATAGTTACAGGGTCTATTTCTTACCTCTATAGTTACAGGGTCTATTTCTTACCTCTATAGTTACAGGGTCTATTTCTTACCTCTATAGTTACAGGGTCTATTTCTTACCTCTATAGTTACAGGGTCTATTTCTATTCCTCTTTTGTGTAGCAAAGACGGAAGTTCACTTCTAAATTCTCTCATATCAACAATAATGCGACTATCTTCCTGTAAAAAGAGATTAATCATATATGTATACAATTAATTAGCATGACGAAATGAGTAGTGCACTTGGCAAAAAAAATCACAAAAATAACTACAACAATTTTGTAGAACCGTAGTTAGCTATTCACTACATTTTCACTACTGTATCTAGAGTCTAGAGCAGTTGTTCTTAAAGTATTTTTCTCGCACACCCCTTGCTTTTCTCAGGCACCCCCTGTGCATTGTATTGCATTGAAATAGATTGAAAAGTTACAGTTATAATATATTTGAGTAGCTCCTATGATGTAAGATTTTAAAATGAAAAAGTAAGGAAAATGAATGTTTTATTTACATTGTGGATGTTATTAATAGCAAGAACCGAAGTTATGATTAACATATAAAACAGCCATTGCAGGCACCCCTTAGTACCTAGATCCCTTACTTCTTTAGTACGTAGATCCCTTACTTCTACCCCCTATAGACAATGCAGGCCAAAGAAGTTGCCGGGCACTCCACTTTTAGAACCACTGATCTAAACTGTCACTAATGTAACTATAGTGTATCTACTATCTAGACTGTATCTACTGACTGTGTATCAAGACTGTAGCTATCTACTGACTGTGTATCTAGACTGTATTTACATTGTATCTTCACCACAATCACTCACAGGCTGTTCCTTCTCCTTTCCCCCTTTTCTTGACACAGAGTTAGAGGGGAGAGAGTCTAAGTTCTTCTCTGCATTGCTACGGGGGTCTCTAACGAGGTCAGGGTGGTCTGAGGAGAGGCCATCCGTGTCCTCCGGTAGAACTAGGGACTGAGGATAGAGAGAGATTAAACTAGGGGGAAAATAAGGTAAAGACCCTATCTAACATTTAAGACTAAAGGGTCTATCATGTAGCTAATAGATTAGCTTATCCTTTTTAGGCGAAGAATTGTAGTTGAGTAAGCGAGATTAATGGTGAGGAAAGAACTCAAGTGATAGCTTCCTTTACTCGATATGATAATAGATAGCTAGCTACATATTTCTATTTAAAATGGGAAAAAAGAGATAGCTAGCTAGATCACCTTAGATTGAAAATAAAGATAGCTAGCTACATATCTATATTTAATATAATTAATTGCAAGAAGTTTCTTCACACCCACCGACTTCTCCTTAATGAGGTAATGGAAAGCGTCTTTCTCCCTCTTCACATGCGTTAAGTAGAGCTGTTCCTCAGTAGTGCCTTTGTATATCATCAGGTACACCAAGCACTGGTGTGGAGCGCCCTCTGCCTGCCAAATCTGTAACAATTTAACTACCTTAGCGTGCATTCAGATTTATAGTCAGACTGCAGAAACTGGTCTCAAAGAATCACTTCATTTTGAATTCTGTTCATAGCAAAATACCTGTAACTAAATAGCTCTAGCTAGACAGATGATGAATGTTGTTTGCAAAGGTAACTGATGTAAAAAAAATAGCTGTTCCATATTCTCCAGTCTGGGTTTATAGCTACTTTAGATATGAAAAAGAAACAGAAACTAGCAACAACAACATAGGGTAAATTCCTATATTGATGCACTTTGCAGTAATCTAGGAATCTATCTAAAATACCTAGCTGCTTACTTGGCAATGTTATCTAGATCACAATACCTCACCTCTAATTGTCTCACAAACTCCAAGTCAGAGTCGTACATGATGATATAGCGTGGCTGAACATCTCGCAGAATGCGCGGCAAGGTGTACGGCTCGGAGTAATTCTGGAGTGGGAAGAATTGAAAAATTGCAGTGAAATTTATAAATTGGGAAATAAATTTATAGTGTCCTCATACATAGATTTCAAAATATCATTACAATTTGTCATATGAGCATGAATGAGCAAGATACTCTAGCTGAGGTTAAAAAAAGTAACTAGCTATTAGATAAAAGAATGAATTAGTACCTACTATAATAACATGTCTCACTTTAATTCAATTTGAGGATTCAAATACATTTTTTACATTTGAAAACGTTGGTGGAACATTGCATGAATGTTCGTTAAACATTAGCTAGCAAATTGTTTATGAAAAGTTTGAAAGAGTTGCAAAATTCCCACCCTAGCTAAATAAAATAGGTAACAGATCAGCAATTCCACAACTAGCTACCTACTTACTTTGAGAGATTGTACTAGAATGAGGGGAGATGAGAACAAATTCTTGCGTCTTTTCTTATCCTCTTCTTTAGCTTTCAGTTTCTCTTTCCTAACTCTCTTGGCCTCTTTCCGCCTCTCTCTTTCCTCTTCATCACACTCATCTGAATTGGAAAAAGAAATTATTAGTAACGATTTCAAATTGTATTGAAAGATTTTTTAACAATTACCTATTAGAAAGTAGCTTACTACAGTAAATAGCTAGCTAAATAGAAAGAAACTTTGGATACTAAAAATAAAATTAAGCTCGTCCTATTTCTTCATTTAGAATAGGATACAGCTTGCTATTTTTAAGAAATTCAGTGAAGATATAAATATATACATATATAGCTATATATGAAATAGTTAGCAAATCATAATTTCATTTATTGAGGGGTTTAACATCTGCTTCAGAACCAAAGGGCCATATCGCTGACGTCAAAAGAAAATTAAATAGCTACAAGGGACTGGAAGAAGCAGTCAGAAAGGAAAGTGGCTCCAAGAACAAAGTCACCCACTACCGTTAGTGACAAAGCTCATGGTTGCAGAAAAGCTACTCCGTGAATGCAGTCAAATAACAAGGAATGTGACGATAAGGGACACAAGCACTGGTGACTGCACTCACCGATGAAAGAGGAAAATGAAGAGGTAAATGTTAATGAAGAGGTAAATGTTAATGAAGCCTATGAGTTTACCTACCAATAAAAATTATAACCTCACAGATGCAGATAATTAAGAAAAATTATTGCTGTCAATATTGGTAAATAGAGACAACTATCGACAGCAATCATTTTCAAATGTAAACAGTAGCTAGCTACTACGAACAATAATAGAAATAAAAACTTACCAGAGTCTGAGTCGCTGCTGTCACCCAAAAATTTGTACTTCTCTTTAATTTGAGTGAGGGTGATGGTTTCATTGGCATTTTCACCCTCCTTACTCTCATTCTCTACTGACTTTGAGCTCTGTGCTTCATTCTCCGTCTTCTCATTCTCTGGTTTATCAATTTCTTCTGTTTCAAGGAACTGTTTCAGTTTCTTACTGGATTTTTCGTCAGCTTCAGACTTACTCTGTGGATAGAAACAGCAACTGAAGGTTCACATTAGACACAGAGTTTTCTTGAGTTAAAAATAAAGGATATACCTACCACTAAGGACCTTTTAGCTACTGAATGAAGGATATACCTACCACTAAGGACCTTTTAGCTACTGAATGAAGGAGATACCTACCACTTAGGACCTTTTAGCTACTGAATGAAGGATATACCTACCACTTAGGACCTTTTAGCTACTGAATGAAGGATATACCTACCACTTAAGACCTTTTAGCTACTGAATGAAGGATATACCTACCACTTAGGACCTTTTAGCTACTGAATGAAGGAGATACCTACCACTTAGGACCTTTTAGCTACTCACTAATATAAGATAGCTAATTCCTTGAATTGAATTTTCTTTAGATAGCTACCTTTAATATGATTAGCTAGATAGTATTCAGATGAAGAAAATAATAGATGGATGATTAATTATGGTGATTCCATTAAAAACATATTAGCTAGAAAATGTTTTATCTTACTCGCAATTGTTTTTAAAGCTAAATAATTTATGATTTTTATTTATTTAATCTAGTTTTTTAAGGTTTAAAGTAAAACTCTTACCACTGGAGCTTTGGTAAAATGTTCAAACTTCTTTCTTTTCTTTCCCCTAAACTCTTTCTTTTTCTCTGGTTTAGAGAAGAGCAGAGGAGGGGGCGTGACGTTCAGTTTACTGCCTAGGGTGGAGTAGAACTGCTTCAGGAGAACTCGTTCTGAACCTTCCACAAGAACCTGATAGGGAAATATTTGATTATTTCAATCAGGACAAAGGGTAATTTCTTAATTATTGGTCAGCTCCACATTTTCGGACACGTAAGAAAAAACTATATAGCTATATAATAATAGTGTTTAATTGGTATCCATGAAGCTGCATGGATACCAATTAAAATAAGTTAAATAATAATTATTATAATCTAGTTTTTAACACGTAGCTATCCGAAGATGTGGAACTGACCGATATTTAAAAGCTAACCCTATCTCATAAAATGTTCAATTTTCTCTGGAGGGGTTTTCATTCTTTTTTCTCCCGTTTAAATTAATCAGAACATCATGCGTAGAGTTTAAAACTTTTTGAGTTATGCCGTAATTAAAATTAACGAGTGATGAAGATTTTTCTTCTGATCTTTTATGGTGTTAAATAATAAAATCAGGTTTTCACTTTTAACTTTATACAAAAATTGGTATTCAGGAAAAACTTGTTTCATGAATATATTTTGAGAAAAATAGTAAGCCGCTTGCTTTTCGTTAGCTAACTATTAACTTTTTATAGCTATAAGGAATTGATTTACACTTAGCTATATAGTGAATAGCTAGGCAGCTAATTGTGAATTGAAATTTTATTAATTGGTGATGATTGATAGTATTTAGAAGGTATTAGAACAAAATTAGCTAATTAGAAGAAGTAAATTAAAAAAAAATTTAAGGTAGCTAGCTATCAGTTAGATGAAAGAAAATATAAGGCACCAGACCTGTTGTAACTGGAGAGCAGTGGAGTCATCCTGAGTGACTATGAGACATCTCTCCGTCAGGGGTCCTTCCTGCTGCTTACAACTCTCTCTCACCTCTGACAACACCTCTAAGAGAGCAACCCATTTGGGGTTGATCTCAGGAGTCAGCCCCAGAGGGTTGATCCCTTCACCATCTTTCAAAGGTTTGCCACTTTTGCTTTTGATGGAGTTGAGGGTTTCTGTTGGATTTTGGCCAAATACCTGAGAAAAATAAAAGGGAAAAAGTAGCAAAATGGTATAGCTAGGTAGTCTATTATTTCTATAATTTGAAATCTATAAAAATAATTATAATAGCTAACCGATAAAAAATGTTTTGTATTGCTAAACAAAAAATAAGTGAATGAAGCTTCCAGATAAGAAGAACTAATTGGATTTTGTCATTACAAAAAATTATTGGGTAGCTAGCTAACTAACTTCAGAATCATTGGACTGTTGCCTATTTTCGTCATAGCTAGCTAAGAAATATATATAATATGACATTTTAAATGGATACTTTAATTGGTAGCAATACAAAATACACATTTCTTTCCATTCTATGTAGCTATAATATAAAATTAGAATGAATGACTTAGTTAGCTACTCTATTTTGAAGGTTTATCTTTAGTGACTAGCTAGCTACATAAAGAAATAGGTAGGTAGATACCTACTCTTTTTTTAGAGGTGAGGAAGAGGTTCTCGGCAGGTGGCAACATCATCCACCCAGAGGAGTGAAGAGCCTTCTCAGTCGTACGGAGAGAGTTAGTCAGATTGTGAAATGTGATGCAGTCGTACTGGGATAAGTAACTGTGGAAAATGAGAAGAGGAGAAACTGATAAGTAATTACATAGAATGAGAAGTAACTGCAGAAGAAAAAACACTTAGAAGTCGTTCAGAATATTACAATGTAACAGGATGGTTTGGTTTAAACCAATCTAAAAAAACAATGATTTATTTGTTTTTTATGGACTATTTTTTTTTTTTCCTGTGAAGCTCTAAAATCATTTTCAATTTATCAGAAATCATGAATATTATATTTATATCATTTAAAATAGTTTTATTAAATCATTTAAATATATTAGGTAGCTATTTAAAAATATAAGTAGTTAATCTTAGTTAGTAAGTTAGCAGTGTAATTTTTTCATGGGAGACATTAAAATTTAAAACCAAAGGAAAAAAGAAATATGGACAGGGTTTTCTCCTCACCATATTGGATTGTTATCATTTTATAAAGATATTTTACATAGTGATTTACTAAATATCAAAATATAGTCTTGAGTCACACTGAGATATTCATTTGCTAATATTTTATATTTTAATTTGAACATCTACATTTGAAATGTAAAACAATGGAAATATAAGCATTTAAGAAATATTTGAATCTACTTATGTTATTTAAAAGTTGAGCTTTAAATTTTTTAATAGCTTATTAAAGTAGACTAGCAGCAAAGAACTATTCATGAATAGGTGGTAAAATGTTACATAGCATCTGCATTAATTAATTTTCTCAGAATTTATTTCAAATAAATCTATTTTTTCCATAATTTACCAAAATATGAATGATGTTGTAATGTTAATCATGTATAGTGATCAGTTATATGAACTAATCAGCATCTTTAGCTATGCACTTTTATTAAATAATTCCATATAAAAACCAAATAAACCAATAAAAACCATTGGTTTTTTATTTTTTTTTAAAACATTGTTTTTTAACAACCCTGCAATGTAGCCAAAATAAATTATCTATATATCTTGAAATCATGACTTGAAATTAGATGTTTAAACTAGTTAGAAATGAGAACTTGTTTTAAACTGGTAGAACGTGTTCAAACTTGTTAGAATATGTTAGGATTTGTTGGAATATTTATGTCAACAGTTGTTAAAATATATTAACATATGATAGAACATGTTTAAATCAGTTGTAGCTAACATGTTTACACATCTAAGCTACCTCTGTTCACAGCAGTTTGGTTACAGACCTGTTTATCATTCTGAGTAGTCTCAAGTCCCCCACCAAGTGCTTTGTTCTGGTAGAGAGTTGGTCCCACATAGGTTGCAGTCTTGACATGACCATGCGATCAAAGAGAGGACTCAGCGCATTCTCTGTCGTTAACTGAACATAAGAACGTGTGAGTGGAGGAGATTTTTAACACCAGAGAAAGAATGGAAAGTTAAACTAGGATAAGTTTCATGTTATTGAATGATTCCATATTTTGTTTAAGCTATATAAAAAAATAGTTATAGCCATATAGCTAATCAATTCATTCAAATTGCTATCCATGATAGCTACCAATTAATATGAAAACTATAGATTTCTTTCTTCAATGATTCAAACTGTGGAACTCTTCAATAACTGGAAAGATAACTGGACCTCAACTCCTTCTTCAAAAATTGAATTCATTAATTAGCTACCTCCAGAACAGCAAACTAATATTAATTAATGTGGCAGGTAATCTCAAGAATAAACCTACATTGAAACATTATTACGAGAGTAGCTACAATATGTTGTTATGCAATCCATTGTAGCTAATAAAAAAGAAGGCAGTGTTTTTTCATATATTGACAACAAATGATACAAGGGCAAATTATAGCTATTTTTAAAGGTTCTAGATGAAATCATGAAAACCTTTAATGAAACTAAAAATTAACACCTATAGCTAGCTACGTAATGATACCTTGTCATTCATTATCATTTAATGTCACCAAATATGCTATTTAGCCAATATTATGTTAGCTATCTATAAGTATTTATTTGTATTCATATAGTAGCTAGCTAACTATCTCTAGTAGGTAGCTATTTATTCTATCACCAAATATATTATTCACCCATTATAATATTAGATACCTATTATTTTTTTTAATTAATTTATTAGCCATCTCCATATATTAATTCCCTCACCAAATCACTGTCCATGAGGCCCTTATTAGCCAGTCTCAGTTCATGCACAGTCGATGAAACCAAATCCACGAGACTGGACTGCAGACTGAGCATCGAGGGAGTCATGTGCAGGTGCAGCTCTATCACTTCCGGCTGAAAAACACACTAGCTGTAGGGTGGTGAGAACTGCATTATGGCACCGTTCTACATTTTCGATCATGTAGCTAAGAAAAAACGTTGTCTATAAATACTATTATTCAACTCTTTATTTTAATTAGTGATAGCTACAATGTAGAGATTCAGATAATTATTAATGATGAACTACATAGTTTTTCCTTATAGCTAGATAGATCGAAAATGTGGAACCGCCCAATAACTCAGAATTCACCCTAGCTATAGACTAATTTACTCAAAAGATTGATAGAGAATGTAATAATTACATGTAAATAGAACAATTAGTGTAACTATTGGTGATATAGATATCAATTATTTATAGCTATCAAAAGAACAATTCTGCAGCGCTGAACCTGCATTCATGAAGCAATGCGTCACATTAGAAATAAGAAAATGCTAAATGCACAATAACTCATCACACAAGTAACACGAAACAATTTGTCGCACCTTTTTCAGCTCCAAGTCTTCACTAATCCTCAGATGGAAGCGTGGATAAAGGTACAGCTTCTTGACAAACAAGTTACGCATCACCCGAGACACTTGACAGAATCCCTGTGTGAATGATATGGCACTACTAGTCAGTGCCTTGATGAAACCAGTCTGTAGAAGAGAGAGAGAGAACAGGATTCATTAATTGATGATGATATAACTACTGATAGTGAATGGAGCCTGAGAAAAAAACATCAACCCAACTGAGGTTCAAGATCTTGCGTTTGAATTAAGTAACTAATAATAATAATAATAAGATTTGAATTAAGTAACTAAATTATTAATATTCATAGGAGAACTTATAGAAGACAGATCAATTAGCTATCCATTTCTTATTTTAAAAAATATCCCTAATAGCTAATTGTCAAGAAATATAAATATATACCAAAAGCTATTTGTTTTGTATTAGCTAGCTACCGTTCATTAGCTATTCCTCCTTATTCTCAGTATTTGCTGATGAAAAAACAATAAAGGAGTCTTTATAACTTTTTTAGAGTTTCCCTTGTCCACTCAAAATAAATGTAGCTAATTAGTTACAAGCTCAAAAATATCTACCCACTTTCAAAATTTCCAATATAGCCACAAGAAAAAGTGTAATAGCTAATTAATAATATCACTTGGTAGCAATCTGTGATAGTTACTCGAAGGTATCATGGATACCAAGTAGTGTTCTTCACCTTATTTTTCTGTCTGTAGAGCCTTAGAATAAAGGCTTCCTGGCAGCTTTCCAATATCTTGTGAGCCTTCCACACAATGATGCCAGTGATCATAGCAGCAGGTACTCTGTTCATGAGGAAATCAACAACAAGAATGCGTGCTGTGACGAACAGCACGCCCCCCTCCTTGTAAACGGCAGACCTAGCAGAGTAATGGGGCAGTAAAATTAATAACCTTCAATTTATCTAGTTTGAGAGTTTTTTATTGTTTTTAATAGAAATATAATGTCTTTTCAAATTCAAAGAAAAAAGAGAGTCACTGAAAAGCAGCAATCAACAATAAGCTGATTCTAATTAGTGATTATTAATTGAATTGGCAGTATCATTAGCTATAAAATTAGAAGAGCAGCTAAGGTAGCTATATCAAATAGCTAGAAATAATTGTGAATTTTAATAGAAAATTGTTTTTGACAGCTTTTAAATCAGTTCCTGTATAAATTAATATTATGAAGAAAATAAAATTAAATTAAAATTAACAATTTGGATAACTTCTATTAGCTAGCTAGCTACCTCATTTTATTAATAAGAGTATTTCAATATAAGATTGGAGGTTAAAACTAGGCTTTTATTCTGAACAATATGGACTCTTTGCAAAAATGTATCTTATTAAGAAATAACAAACCTATCAGATACGCTGACATCAGACGTTACACAGCGAGGTTGTTTCTCACACTCCACACCAGTAGAAGATATGATTTCAGCCACCAGATACTCTGCCTCTTGAGGAGATGCTCCAATAACTATCACCAGGTTGCTAGGGTTGCTGTATGTGGCTATCAGACCTTCAAATATACGCTCCACACCCATTCCTCTGAATGGAAAAGTGGAGAGGACTAAAGAGTAAATTACAAATTATCGGTCAGTTTCACATCTTCGGCCATATAAGGAAAAACTATATTATAATTGTCATTTTATTTTAGAAGGTATCCATGATACCTGCAGGTATCATGGATACCAATTAGCTAAAATAAAAGTAAACTAACAATTATAATTTCATTTTTCTTATATGACCGAAGATGTGAAACTGACCGATAATTCGTAATTTACGATAGTAAAGATAGTTAAACATTATTTGTCATTCAAGGTGGTAGAGTAATTTCCAAGTAATGGAGCAGTTCTACATGTTCAATCATATAAAAATATAATTTAACTTTCACTTCAACTAGCTAATTGTTGAATTATAAAAATTATGACTATTTATGAGCATGTGAAATTATTCAATAACTTTAATATAAATGAAGAAAAGAATATTGATTATCGACAAATAAATATCAAGCCTCACCGTGCCATGATGAGCAAACCATCTTCTTCTACCAGTTCAGTCAGTATTTCCTTCTCATAATTCAACATGATGTCATGTGGGAGTTAACTAATTTAGTCTATAATTATACATTAGTAACCGTTTTATAAAAATAGTCTAGTAGCTACCTAGTTGGAGTTATTATTAACGAAAGATTTCATACTATAGTTAGTTCCATCAAAATTAATAAACTATCAATAGGCCTGTGTACAAAATAGCCAGTCTGTATTTGGTGTACAAAATCCCACCGACTCTTTTTCAAAAAGTTGAAAAAATCCACTATAAATTTCCAGTAATTTAACTGATCCACCAGCTGTGACCAACATTTTACCCATTTTTCCACCGAAAATTAATGGTATAACAATAACACTAAACACCAGTCTGCAGAAACTGGTGAAGTGTTCGTAGAGATCTCTTATTCTGTTTGTAGCTAGCTAAAATTAATGTATATAGGGATTAATTCAGAAGTGTTCGTAGCAAAATTAATGTATATATAGGAATTATTTTGACATGTATTTTACCTAATTATATTTGAGAAAATTTTGAAATTTTTGGCCATTTTCCATTTATTTACATGTTTTTCAACTTATTTGAGCCTTCAAAAGTCAGCAATGGCAATATACTAGGGTCAAGCAGGTAAATTGCATCCCACTAAGTTACTAACTTGATGAGTTTCCTAAATTCTCATGACTTTGTAAGTTTGACTGTTAACTGTGCCTCCTTTGAAAAAAAAAATGTGACAATTCGTACTTGTTTAATAGTTTTTTGTTATATCACAGAATAAAAGAAATTAGAAAACTGAGTGTCTCAAGTTTCATTATCATATTGATAATTCAGAGTAAATACCCAACCCTTACTTCAAGTTTTCAACCATATCTTGGTAATTTCATGGTAGATAGAAATTATAAGTACCTATTACATTTTCACCATTAGAATTATTTTGTTGATATCATTTAGTATATCTATATTTGATGTACCTCATCTTAACCCCTTCTCCATCAGTTCATCCACTCAAATTCTATTTAAATTTGTATCATATTCTAGCTATAATCTATATCAATAAAGATTGCATTAATAAATTTAATGAGGACTAATACTGAACCTTATTTTAGTAATATTTCTTTTGAATTTAATTTCCGTTGGAATTTAACCTCTGCTTCGGAACCGAAGGCCAAAATAGGAAATTAAATACAAAAAACTGTAAGAAGCAGTCAGAAAGGAAAGTGGCTTCATGAGCTAAGTACGTCATCTAACTTCAACGGTGACAAGCTCATGGATGCACAAAAGCTACTCCATGAATCAAGTCACTTATTAAGGAATGTGACGAAAAGGGTCACACAAGCAACAGTGGCTGTACCTACTCACGGATAGAATGAAGAATTGATAGTAAATGAAGTCTACGAGTCTACCTAACACAAAATCTAAAGGCCCCCACACACTACACGATCCACGAGCCGAGCCGCAGCAGGGCCTCTGGCTCGCGCGAGTCTACTTGGCTCGGCTCGGGCTTTCTGCCTGCCCACACATTACACGAGCCGAGCAATAATTTGAAAGTTTTTTCTCTTCGAGATAGGTATTTATTTCATGGAAATTTATTGACATGAAAATTTATTGACATGAAAATTTATTGACATGAAAATTTATTGACATGGAAATTTATTGACATAGAAATTTATTGACATGGAAATTTATTGACATGGAAATTTATTGACATGGAAATTTATTGACATGGAAATTTATTGGCATGGAAATTTATTGGCATGGAAATTTATTGACATGAAAATTTATTGACATGAAAATTTATTGACATGAAAATTTATTGACATGAAAATTTATTGGCAAGAAAATTTATTGGCATGAAAATTTATTGGCATGAAAATTTATTGACATGAAAATTTATTGACATGAAAATTTATTGACATGAAAATTTATTGACATGAAAATTTATTGACATGAAAATTTATTGACATGAAAATTTATTGACATGAAAATTTATTGACATGAAAATTTATTGACATGAAAATTTATTGACATGAAAATTTATTGACATTAAAATTTATTGACATTAAAATTTATTGACATGAAAATTTATTGACATGAAAATTTATTGACATGAAAATTTATCGACATGAAAATTTATTGACATGAAAATTTATTGACATGAAAATTTATTGACATGAAAATTTATTGACATGAAAATTTATTGACATGAAAATTTATTGACATGAAAATTTATTGACATGAAAATTTATTGACATGAAAATTTATTGACATGAAAATTTATTGACATGAAAATTTATTGACATGAAAATTTATTGACATGAAAATTTATTGACATGAAAATTTATTGACATGAAAATTTATTGACATGAAAATTTATTGACATGAAAATTTATTGACATGAAAATTTATTGACATGAAAATTTATTGACATGAAAATTCATTTACATGAAAATTCATTTACATGAAAATTCATTTACATTAAATTCATTTACATTAAATTCATTTACATTAAATTCATTTACATTAAATTCATTTACATCAAATTCATTTACATTAAATTCATTTACATTAAATTCATTTACATTAAATTCATTTACATTAAATTCATTTACATTAAATTCATTTACATTAAATTCATTTACATTAAATTCATTTACATTAAATTCATTTACATTAAATTCATTTACATTGAATTCATTTACATTAAATTCATTTACATTAAATTCATTTACATTAAATTCATTTACATTAAATTCATTTACATTAAATTTATTTACATTAAATTCATTTACATTAAATTCATTTACATTAAATTTATTTACATTAAATTTATTTACATTAAATTTATTTACATTAAATTTATTTACATTAAATTTATTTACATTAAATTTATTTAAATTAATCTTATTTACATTAAATTTATTTACATTAAATTTATTTACAAGAAATATACTTATATGAAATTTATTCACATGAAAAAAATATACATAAGTTTATTTTACATAATTCGTGTTGTCCGTGTTCGCCCGAGCAAAAGTATTTCCAAGCTCAGTGGTTTGTCGGAGCGTCTGAACGGCGCTTTAGCTGACCGCAGGCTCGGCTCGTGCTATTTTACCCCCACACACTACCCGAGCCGAGCCACGAGCCAAGCCAAATATCTGGAAGCGACAGATCAACACGAGCCGAGCCACGAGCCTGATTGCGCGGCTCGTGGCTCGGCTCGAGGCCCCCACACACTACACAAACTGGCTCGGGGCTCGGCTTGTTTGCTAAGGCTCGGCTCGTGGATCTTGTAGTGTGTGGGGGCCTTAAGACCTCGTAGTTGAAGAGCATAACCCTAGTGCTATCCTCTAAAATTCCAAGTAGCGTTAACAAAATTATAAATAAGGTAAAAAAATGAAAAAGACAATGCATAATCCAAATTACAACATTTCGGGGCCCAAGTGACGCCACCTCTCTTTTCTTCCATTCACCAGACAGCTTCGGAATATCAATCCAAACTTCCAAAGTATAAGAATGTACATCATATGTTTTGAATTTCAACTAGGAAGGTACACTCAATCCAATACAAATATTCGTGTATTAAGGATGAAATATGATAAACTATAGACAAGTTTATAAACTTGACGAAGTAACTTGCAGCTTAAACTAGGACTGAACATGCAATTTTTGTTAATAGAATTCAAATTGAAAATCAAAAGAAAGAATGTAGTGTACAATCTATTTCTACAGCATTTTATTTATATTGTTTCGTACTATTGTTGCACACAGAGTATTAACAACTCTAAAAGCATGTAAATTGTCTTATACTGAACTGAATTTCATGCGGTTTCGCAGATAAATAATCATATTTTTTCCGGAACCTTTGAAGGTCATAAAAATACGGAACAATATTGCATGGAGCCAATATATTTAAACTAGATTACATGTACTCGATAATGAACAATCGTCCCACCAATTTTCATATTACATGGTTGAATATTTTTTGAGTTATAAATGACCTTGACCTTGATCTTTGTCCAGATCGCTCCCAAATCTTTACCAGATGATTTCTGGACATTGACCATTCGTCTCATCAAATTTCAGACAATTGGGTTGAATACTTTTTGAGTTATAAATGGCCTTGATCTTGATATTTGACCTTTGACCAGATCACTGCCAAAATCTGACAAAGTGGTTTCGTTCCACTAAGTTTCATGCAATATGGTTCAATACTTTTAGAGTTATAAATGACCATGACCTTGACCTTTGACCGGGTCGCTTCAAAATTTTACCAGAAAGTCACTGGACATTGACCAATTGTTTCACCAAATTTCAGGTAATTTAGTGTAATACTTTTTCAGTTATGCGAATAACAAGATGATAAATAAATAAATGCCGATTAAAATAAGACCTTCCTCAAATTTGCGAGGTTAAAAATAGATACATATTTATTCTTTTGAATTCACTAATTTATAAATAGCAATGGTGCAATACAATTATAAGAAATCCACGAAACCTCAATTTCTAGATTTAGAAAAATAATTATGAAAGTAGAAAAATTATTTTCATCATATTTTTCATTCAAAAACGTCTAATTTACAATTTTAAAACAGCTTATTTTTGCCTAATGCGTTGCATTTCTAAATAGTAACCATTATGAGTAGTTAAAATGAATGTTTTAGTAGATATTAATTCAAGTATTATTCACTTTTTGTGCGTACATTTCACATAACAGCCTGGTCGATTAATTGATTTTATGGTCGGTGAACGATACCTGGTCGAAATATTGAACTTATAAATGAACCTTAGTTGATAAATCGATATACCTAAAAAAATATATGATCACAAAAAATGATGTTTATAGTTCAAAAACCAATATAGCCAGAAACTTCCTGTTTGCAAATAAACTAAGTACAAATCAATGGTAACACTCGAGATCATCTATCATGTAGTGAGAGTACTTGTTTTTAAATAAATTGGAAATTAGGAGAAGGTGTGTTATTTGGTCGGTGATGCGATTCTTACCCTATAAAGAATTTAGGGAAGTAAATTAAACACAAGGAAAGTTCTAAATGATTATAATCAGATTTCAGTTGGAATAACACAAAGTTCTAAGACTTACGCACACGTCTTTAAAATAAACACAACACAAGTTTTAAATAAACTAAGGGTTTGAGTAACTAATGGGTTTAAATAAACAAGGGTTTGAGTAGCCATCTAACAACGCCCTCTTGGCTTGGTCAAGTCCGACTGGACTTGGTCCGACCAACCAGTCTTCATGAGTGCATCACGAACTATCAACGGGTCAGTCAGATATTCGATTATCAAGCAAATGTAAATGCACTGTTTAACTTCACTAAAACACTCACAAGTAATGGTCTCACTAATTAAGACTTGAGATAAAATGTGTATCTTATGCGCGCCAATTAGTAACTGAACTTGAATGTTACTTACACACAATCATATAGGTTCGTGATAGCAGTTGTGCATACACAATTGATGTGTTTGTATCACCACAGTTGCGAGCAAGGCTCATCCTTCCAGTGAGTGAATGCATTTCTGTTAAGGTACTGATAGTACTTTCCAAAGATGTTTTTCTACTCATTACAGATAGAAATAACACACAATGAATTATTGAATTTAACACGCTAGTGCTAATGGCTTTCTATAGCAATTGCATATACATCGAACAGCTTTACGTCGATAGCACTTAAGTGAAACCTGATTTTCTAATAAATATCTAATTTAACCATACTGTTTTAGAGTCTTTTGTTAACTAAAAGGCCCGTTTACACGCTACGATAAATAGGAGCGATTTATTGAGCACAGAGATCGCAACAATTTATCAGATGATTGAGACAGTGTTTAACCGCAACGATTTTTACTTCAATATCTTTATTTTTTACTAGCCGTCATGGACGAAACATTATGTTGGTCTGCATTTGGAATGTGTTTAGCATTATATATTGAGTTAGATAGAACGATTTATTGGAACTCTGTTTACACGTTCAAACTTATCGTCACGATTCGTATAAATTTGAGCCTGCTAGCACCAATCACACAATCCAATTCCAACTCCAATAAATCGCTACGATCACCTGTTCACACGTACTGATAACTTGCAACAACCTCTTCATTACGATAAATCGCTTCAATTTATCTTAGCGTGTAAACGGGCCTTAATACATGATCAGAAATGTTACAAGTTCCTAACTATTAATTAAGTATTTCAATTAGAATAATTAAAATACTTCTTGATTCCTTTTAATTTAATTAAGTACTAATTTCAATTCTGTCTATATGAAAGGAACTCCGTAATGCTCTATATTTGAAAGTTATATATCTGAGTCACAAAGTTCATGAAGTTATATAACTGAGTACGTTAAGACGGTACTAGGACAAAATGCCTACGGACAAAATGCTTAACGGACAAAATGCTTAACGGACAGAATGCCTAACGGACAAAATGCCTAACGGACAAAATGCCTAATGTACAAAATATATGAATATAGAAAATAGAATTTGTAAAATAACGACGTAAAAGAATGTTGCAAAGTGAATAAATGAATTAACTCCAAATTCAAATAAAAAGGCCAAATAGAAAACATTGAAGTGATATCTGTAATGGAATGATTATTGGTAAATAAAGAACAGAATAGATTATATTGTAATAAACCTTATCATTGAACATCAAATTTTTTTTTAAATTTATGTAAAACATAAGAAAAAATTATATACTTCGTCTCAGTTACATCTCATATAGAATACTGTATTTTTTCCAACGGAATTTTATTTATTCTATAAAGGTAGTTGAATAAAAAAATATTGGCAGCTTTTTATAAACAGAGTAGTAAATTGCATGTCAGTACAAACTTATATAAATATTGTAATTACTTAACTTGAATTAGAATTACAAAAGTAACTATAAACATCACTGTAGATTGAAGATGATTATAGCTATCTAAAAGAATAAACAATATTTAAAAAAAATCATAGTGGAATCTTTAAAAAAAAATAAAAAAAAAATGAGATGACTATAGATGTTTTTAAACAAAATGGAAATGGAAGAAGATAATTATTGATGTTTTTAAAAAAATGAAAATAGTAGATGATGATTATAGATATCCAATAAAAATGGCAAGATGTAGGAAGATTAATTTTTTTAAGCGATTTGATAAATAGAACAAACGCTCTAGTGATAAATCATGAACACAGTGAAATGAAATAAGAGGGTGTTTATACTAAACACTCCAAGTTACAAATGTTCATATTCAATGTTAAAGTGATTTAATAAACTCTCACTGAGACAAAACTCATTGTTTCCACTTGGTCTAACTTATTTCAAATCTTAATCCACAATTTCCATATTTGAAATAAGTTTAAATGCATTTTAGGCATTTTGTCCGTTAGGCATTTTGTCCGATAGGCATTTTGTCCGATAGGCATTTTGTCCGTAAGTATTTTGTTCGCGCACGGTTAAAACAGCCAATCATCGTTTAATAAATTACCATGGTGCTATCATTCTGTCATTTCTAAACCATCACACGGATTATAGCTAAAGGCGAGGAAATCTGGAAAATAAGCAGTGTACAACAAATCCCATTCACTTTTGGAGAGTTCACTCATGTACTCAGCGTAAGATTTCTCCTTGTTGGATACATTTAATTGTAATTCTTTTAATCCATTCCTTGAGGCTCTTTTGTTTCCGATCAGTAAATCCAAGTGGAGCTCATAGATGAGTGGTAAGACCAAAACTTTTTCGATGAAGAGTAAATCCTGCTTCAACGTCTCAGCCTGGAAATTGACAAGCAATGATTAAACAATTAATGGTTAGTTAGTTGGATTACATGTACATAGATGGAAATATTAAAGGTCGTCTCACAAAACGCTATATTTCATAATAATGTATAACTAAAGCCTATAGGATTATAAATCTGAAGATCGCATAATATTTGATTCAGTATATATATATATTTTGTATACTTTTAAAGTTTTTGATACTCTTTGTACAACAATAGTACGATACACTAATATGACGCCGAAGAAAAAATCGAACACGCTTAGTTTGGATTTCCAATTATAGTTTTATAAACAAACATTCCCCATTTGGTCTTACTTTGAGCTGTTGATTACTTGATGTAAATAAAATATTCATAAGAAATTTTCTTCAGTTTTAAACCTTCACCAAAATATTTACTACTATACCTAGCTAGATGACATTCAAATCAACAACGAACAATCTTTTTTTTAATTTAAAATTAGCAACTGTTAAATAAAACAGATATTGTAGTATATTAATTTTAAAAATCTAATATATTAATTTTAAAAATCTAACATATTAATTAATTTAAAATAAAACTAATATATTCTATCATTTTTTATGGGGTTTAGAGCAAAATGATAAAAGAGATTAGCTGTATTTATTGATAGAAACAAAAAAAAAATTACTGAAGAGGACCTTTTAAATTAACTAAAATTTATTTCATTACATGAATGCAATAAAATTGAACTTATAAAAAGAGAAAGTATGAAAACTGTACTCTAAATTCTTCAATAACTATTTAGGTGTGTTCTTCGATCCAAAACCACTTTTGAAGAATATACAAAATACCTCAGTAAGGTTCTTTTGTCTATCTTCTTTCAAAATTTAAATATTATTAATTTTGAATCATATATTATGCTAAAAAAGGGTTCCAATACAAGACCAGTTTCATATTTTTTCATTCTTCTCTTTAGGAGCACATGGAAAGAACCTGTGATCATCTGATTCGTTAAGATAATTTGAAAAGAATGGATTCGAAAAATGATAATATCGTTTCGTTCTTCGAATTTAAGAATTATTTCACATTCATAAGAAGAATCCTCATCTATTATAACAAATTGTTATTATTTAATATTAGTGTCAATTTTAAATTCAGAATATATATATAGGTTATAGTTTGATTGAATATAGTTCCAGTAAAAATGTTTTTTTTTACTAGCTTCATCTCTCTCTCTCATCCATCGTTGAACTACGCAATATCCAGCAACCCTTTCAAGATATATAGTTGATCCTAGTGAAACATTATTATATCCAATTAAAATAGGTATAAAAATTTACAGTAAAAACAGGAATTATCACCTCACCTTGACTATGACATCGTATTCCATGTTACAGGTACTGCACCTCGTACTTTGTTGTTGGTAATGTGCATCAGATTTGAGCAGGCAGATCGAGTTTTTCTTACACTTGAAAATACTTTCTGCAATGGCCAAGACAAACCCCCTGAACGAAGGTACCTTCAGATTTTTGTCTAAAGTCAACCTCTCCCGTGCCTCAATAGGTCGAATACATTTGAAAGACTTCCTTTGATCTTCCGGCAATATTTCGCTCATAATCTTTCTGACTTCGGTTGTAGACATCACAGAAAACTCCATCATTCGTTTGTACAACAGAGGCCGACCATCCTTGTATGTAGATGTTTCAATTATTTTGTTAATGTAGAGAGACAAGGCCCTGGAAAATCACAAACAGATATGTATAGAGATATCTAGATCTTGAAGGGTACTTACATCTAATGGGTATATTTGTATCTTTGTAAAAGAATGCAATCAGAATTGATCAAATACTCAATTGAATATGGTGTTTTTAAAATGAGATTATTATAGAATCATATATAGGAATCTATATTATAAGAGCCATGTCCGTCCGTGTGCCACACTTATATTAATAATAAAATTTTAAAAGAAAAACCAAAGAATTTTCGGCAGTTTAACATTATACGTGTCGCACTAATATTAATAATTTAAGAAATCGTCGTTTTGACTTCTGAGAGTGATTTTTTTTTGCAGAATTGTGCAATGTAAATATTGTACATATAATTATATATACTTATATATTAATTTAATCATAATCCTAAATCCATAATATTAATTTAATTTCTATAGATTAATGAGCAATAGGTACTGTACTGTAAAAATAATCATATTCACTGTAGACAGGACATTAATTTAGTTCATGTTCGGACAATCTGTTGCGGGGACAATTCGTAGTGGACAATTCGTCTCAGACAATGTGCCGTTGACAATTCGTGGCGGACAATATTATTTGTCTCGGACAATTTGCCGTGGACAATTCGTCGGGGGGACAATTCGTTGCGAAAAATTAATTTTTTTAAATTCTTACCATTATGTCTTTAGACTCCAGAATTGGTTTAATCTGAGGTTTTTAAGTTTGTATAAATTACTCTTATTTCTTAGGTATATCAAGTTTTGATATTATTTTATTAATACAGGCAGACCTCGCTTTAAGTACAACTCACTTTAGTAAAAGTGGTCCTTATTTCAAGTCATGATTCAAAATAAGAACCGTTCGTAGACATAGAAAACGGAGACAACTTTATGTGATTATTTCACGGTAACTAAAAAAACATCAAAATTATAATCCAGATGAGGTTATTATAAGCAGTTGGTTCAGAAATTCAACATGTCCTATTTAGGGTTAGTTCCTTGTTATTGCGCGGTTCCATATTTTCGAACACGTGAAAATCTTTATATAATAATCATTATTTAACTTTTATTTCAATTGGTATCCATGATACCAATTAGAATAGAAGTTAAATAATAATTATAGTATTTTCTTTTCTGACGTGTCCGAAATTGTAGAACCAATCAATAACTTGGAACTTAGTACCCTTCCACTAAAAACATTTCATACAGTATAAAATTGCGATTTGTTGAATGCAGCACAACAATTATAGAAGTCTAAGTATCTATTAATCACTCGCCTATACTGAGTGAGAGTTAAGCTATGGATGGATTTTAAAACATAGATGCACGACTTTAAACTTTTTTATCACAGTCATAAACAATGAAAGACTGTATAACTCTAAAATAAATGTTCTTTCTATAACTCATAGAAAATGAGATATATATTCGAGGAGTGACAATTATAAATTTCTTGTTACTTATATTCGCTTTAGTTACCGTTTCGTAACTATACTGAGTCGTGATTTGGTAACTAAAGCGGGGGATGCCTGTAATAAAAAAATTATCAATTTTTGTTTCAAATGTTTAATAATTAATTACAAATTCATCAGAAACACATTTTCGTATTGTAGATTCCAAGTATTGTACATATTTTATCATTTATTATTTAGAAGATTTGGATGAAATTTAAAATAGTGCAGATTCCTTTTCAAATAGAGATATGTAATTAATTAATGATATGAAATATGGCAATAGGGATAATATGGCGACAAATTGCTTTTAAATTTTGCCATAAAATCTAGGACGATATTGGTAGGTACATATTAGTCACTTATTATATCCAATACCTTTATTATGTTTACTCACCGCTGGAAAGGATGTCGGACAACTGGAAAGGCTAAGTTCAGCTCCCTGTCTATCACAGTCATATTTTCGGCAGTTACAGGTGGGTAGTAGTAACTTCTGAGCATTGCCCGGTTTTTAAGGGTTTTTAGGATCTTCGTGTAGCCATCCATCAAAGTGAACATGTGAAGAACATTCAAGTAATGGAGAAGAGAAGTCGACGCTGCCTATTTAAGAAAAGTTCAAATCAATAAGTCACATAATACACCAACAGGATTTAAATTTTAATTATTTTTGTTTTACCTTCAAGTTTTGACACGCTATCACATAATGGGTTTTGTCTTCGTACAATCTATTAGGATCTATAGACGCCATAAGTTCAGTTGGTGGATTTTCTCGACATGCTTCTCGTACAGACTTCACTCTTTTCATCATCACAATAAACTGTTCATCATCCTGACAATATATTTTGGAATCAGTTACAATTCAAAAGCCAATCAATCTTTGTACATTTTTAGTGTCTGTAGCTTACTTTTGAACACAATTTGTTGTAGATTGAATAAGCTAATTTATTTTAGGTATGTGTATCATTTCAAAAGGGCAGAACAGTCAAAAATATTGACCCACCGCTGGGTTTAACATGCAAATAATAAATAGTGGAGTAATTATTCATCAATTGATCAGAATTTACATTGAAAAATAAAATATTACGAAAAGTAAAACTCCAGAGTTTCCTACACAATGTATCACACATCACTATTTAAATAAACTAGAAAATTCCTTCGCGAGGAAATAGTTAATTAAAGTAAACATTAAGTTTTCGCATTAAATTGTCACTTGGTATAAAATAGTGTTTTTTTAAAGTTCACTGAAAGAAGTTTCATACACAGTTACTAGATTCAGATTTGTTGCAAAATATTCCTCATCTAATGAATGCTATAGTGTTGAAGATTTTATACCTGCAACTCACCTACGTGGTGAGTTGCAGGTATACTACTTAAGAGTAGCTAAATTGACGTTGGTTAAAAAAAACAGTCGTTTTGATTCACACGTAAACATACGTTCAAACTCTCAAAAAAGTAACTTTTAACTCTTATAGTAAGTTGATTCAATCCATAAAATGAATTGAATTAGTTGTTTTGACACACGTGAAACATGAATGAAGTCCAACCAACTCTCGTAATAAATTGATTTAAAGCATAAAATGATGACCCATTTGATATAGCTATGTGTGTTGTACATTTTTCTCCATGTGTGTAATCTGTTATATTACATGTAATGTTAATCAATAATATTAACGTTCTGCTTCATTGGTTGACGGGCCCTTAGTGCTCTATCCCGAAGATGTCTTTGGTGAATGTAAGAGAAGGGGTTAGCGTTCTTAGCCCTTTAGCGACCAGGTGAACACGCGTGTCTCCTTTCATATAGTAGTCCTATGGGACCAACTGGCAATATGTGTCCTCTTCAATTTATTTTTAATAATTAAAAAAAAATCTCATCTAATGATTTTTATATCCTCACTGATGACTAAGCTCAAAAAAAATTATCAAATATTTTATTCAAAGTCAGAAAACAAAAATAAAGTGACTCGCTAAAGGGCTAGGATCCCGTATTGTTGCTGCTGTTATTCTGATTATGTACACACAGAGAAAGTATAAGTTAAATCAAATCAAATTGTTTTAACATGAATAAATTCCAACCAACTCACGTAATAAATTGATTCAAAGCATAAATTGAAGATGGGTAAACTTTTTTCTCTCTGTGTATTTTTTTTCCATTTTATCATATTTCTAATTTTCATCACTACTTGCAGTTTTAAAGGATAGTGCCTAGGGTTATGCTCTAAACTTCGAAGTCTTAGATTTTTGTGTTAAGCAGACTCGTACGCTTAAATTAATCCCAACTCTTCATTTTCTTTTATTCGTGCGTGCCTTTGTTCCTTTTCGTCAAATTACTACTGCATTCACTGATTAGCTATCGTGCTTCCATGACACTTGGGTGGAATTTATCGGAGTGGAATATACCTGTAGAACTCTGAATACTACATTCATGGATCCACTGATTATTAAATAGTAAATTTAAGTTTTATCTGTGTGCAATTTTCAAACATAGCGTTACATTCAAATGAGAGCATATTAGTGTTTGCAGGGTTTCATAATCTCTACGTACTTACCTGTATGCCAGGTGGTAAAGAACAGGTTGCAATGGCATCGGAGTTATTTGTAGAATCATCAATATGTTGTCTAGTCAATGAACGGAACTGCTTCACAATATTTTCCCTTGATTTCAAACACTCTCCTTTCAGTTTAGTACCTCGAGATTTTAGTTTAGTTATTAGAAAGTCTTTTAAATAGAAGTTGAGATCAGGTTCGTTTCGTTTCGTCGTTACTTCTGTTCCTCCATTCTTGTACATTGAGAAACTCATGAGAAGGATCACAATCGTTAAACCGATCACTAATTTTAATAAATTAACACTATTTCTTTTCAACAAGTTGAACATATTTGCCACTTCACACTGTAAACATTCACCACATATTAACTGGAATTGTATATATAGCATACACCGAATGAAACATATGTTCACATCTGTGCATCTGTACTCAGCGCATATTTTTTTCTATCTAATTTTACTATCGACTATCTAGTGTCTATGTTTTTCTGTCATGAGTTGATGTTATATGAATAATACGTGATTTTGGTATGTTTATTCATATTCACATAGATTACGCAAAATGTTTTGTTTCATAGTTAATATGTGCATCCAATATGCAATACATGTAACAAAACATATCTTTCAAGTTTTCAGAAAATCTACATTGTACACACTAGGTAATCATTGCTTGATTGAAATATGGTTTACAGGTAGTTTGGTTACATGGTTTTCATATGTAGTGTTTATCTTATCCGGTATTCGGCAGATTAGCCGAAAATGAATTAGCCGAAACTGCATTCACCGAAAACTAATTTGCCGAACCCTAATTCACCGAACAAAATCTTCAGAATACGAATTAGCCGAAACCCAAATTAGGCGAAAACTGATTCGCCGAAGGTAAGATTTACCGAAAGACAAATTTCTCCAAAGACGTATTCTGAACAAAATTAACAATTACACACAAGTTTCAGATATGAAACGAAATCAAAACCAGAATAATACAAAATGATCCTTCTACTTTAGTTTCTAACTTTACATTGTTTTACCTTACTACTTTTGCCCTTACCTTACTAATTATTCTTCGCTTTCTGCCTATTCTTACCTTACTACGTATTTCTACCGTACTACTAATTCTTACAGTATTACCATATATCCTTTCCTTTCATCTTTCTTTACTTTAAAACCTAACCCTACCTTACTACAAGTTGCAGAATAATATATCAATTGAACGTTCTGTCGTAGACAACTAAATTCTGAATTAAAGATAAAAAAACATGTCTCTTATTCAAAAATTGGAGATGGAATAGGCTTTAGAAGTTGATAAATCGAAAGTGTTCAGAATAGCCAATTTTTTTTTTCTTTTATAACAGCAGTACTATATTGATTACTGAAAAAATGCTAGAAACAAACAAATACTACTTCATAACATACCTTTTTTTTGCTTCCCCCAGTTTCTCCCTCCTCCCTTCCCCCTCTCCCGGCTCTTCCCCTTCCCCTTTTTGAGGAACTTGCAGACGACTTCCATACCTAATATTGTGACACATGATTTGGGTCATTAAAAGGTGTCTTTTATGCAAAAAAAATTAATTTAGAGAATGATCTCAATTTTCGGTGAGACACTCCCCTTTAACCTCTTACAAGTCTTCTTTCGAAGGATACTCATAAGGTTACTATGAGCTGAGAAGTATCCTAAGACCATTTACCAAACAGTACTCGACACAAACAAAATGCGTGCAATGACATTGGCGGTTGAGCGAAAGCTCGGCTCCCTCATGGCTCATCACATCGCTAACGAATTTGACGTCAACATCGGAGTGGAAGTGTGATAATTTGGGCTTGGGGCATTGGAAATGAACTGGTAGAATCATCCAGGTTTCCAGAAGGAGTGAAAATAAATTATACTCATTATATTAACTTATTGAAGGGTGGATTTGTTCATTGGCTGAAAAGGAAACATGCTGCGTTCAAAAGAAAGGTCATTTTCATTCATAACAACGCTCCTTCTCACACATCAACTCTCACAAGTTAACGGTATCTCTCTCTCTCTAGATTTAATCCCAATTGAAAACTTTAGTTCATCCTGAAGCAGATTGTGTAGGTATATGGAAAGACGACCGTTCTCGTCAAAAGATCAGCTCTGGAAAGAAAATGACGATAACATATGATACAATTCTGAAATTGACAGATTTTATGTATAAGCATCTTCTGAAAGTAGTGGAAAAGAGAGGAAATCAAACCAGATATTAACTTGAAATTAGCAGTCAAGCTACCCAGAGTATAGGAACATAATGGGTATAGGCTATCCGGCGGTTTTTCCGAAAACAAATTTTACGAAACCAAATTCTCGGAAAACTAATTCGCCGAACCCTAATTCGTTGATCCGGATTCTCCGAATACGAATTTGCCAAAACCCAAATTCGTCGAAAACGGATTCGCCGAAAGCTAAATTTGCCAAAAGACATATTTACCGAAAGACTTATTTAAAACAGAATGTAAAATTACATAATAGTTAAAGAAAGGAAACGAAACAACTAAATCATAACCCTTAGTTACACTAAATGATCCTTTAATTATTCTATCTCTTAGTTAATCATTGTTTTAATCTTTGTACCACTAAATGATTCATTGTCTTTTCTTCATTTTTGTGAATATTCCAAGTTAACTGCATATTTTTCATTCAGTTGTTAATAGTATACCATACAGAAAGTGTTTTGTGGCTGACATTATTAATATTTATTCCATTTATTGCGATTAAAATATAAAATTGTTAGTAATAAATAATATAACAATTAGATATGTTAATATATCTTCCCAATATACCTTTAGCTTCAACGATAGTGTCACTTGCATGAATAAATTTGTTTCAGATAAAAAGATTTATTTCTATCAACCCTTTTTTTGTAATGCCATATACTTATTAATATTTAATATATACAGTTAGATATATGAATTTAGCAAAATGATACCGAATTAGCGGAATGCATTTTATATAGCAATGTCAAACTCATATAAGAAATGTGTTTTTATATGCATAAGATATATAATGATGAGAACTACAAAGTCCAACAGATTGTTATTTTCGGCAAATCTGTGTTTTGGAAAATCCGTTTTCGGTCAATTTGGGATTCAGAAAAAAACGTATTCGGAAAATCCATTTCGGCAAATTAGTTTTCGGCCGATTTGGTTTCGGCCAATTCGTTTTCAGAAAATTAGCCTAGACCCCGGGTATAGTAACTAGTAGACGTGGCAAAAATATGACGTCACCAAAACAACACATTTCTTGTTGGTGACCGAGCAGCTAATAATTCCTCTTATTTGCATGTTAATATCGAGAATTTTAAAGTCATTTAATAAGGGTTTCGTGTAAAAGAAAAGCGAAAATGGCAATTGAACCTAATTAAAAGTTGAATATATAGATATATCATTCAGGTGTGTGTTTATCGTTCATTTCTTTTACTTATCTATAAGAAATAAGGTCTTAAAGATGGGAAACGGACTATTCCCCGCCTGGACTATTCCCCAATAATTTATAGTCTAAACATTATAAAATTTTTGTCACTCTGTTTTAATGGTCAAACAACCCTAATTATATTTGATAACGCTTGTGAACAAAGCTTATTTCACACGTGTGACTCAATATTATTGTCTTTGTACTATATGATTACTACCTTGAGAAAAATGTTAATTTTATGCTAAAAGTTTCTATAAGTATTTGGATATTCATACAATCTCTATGGATCCTTGAATGTTGTTACCACGAATATTAATTATATAATTGGGGTTTCATTCATTTTTCTACATTGTTACCTATGTACGTAATAATTATCCAATTTAGCAAATATCAGTAACGCTTCCCTATTACCAGTCATCCGATCAAATTTACTTCTACAAATATAAAAAGTTACAAATACTGAAACATTGAGGGGACCGTACATGGTTTTTGAAAATATTTTTATTAATTACCAAATCACAACTCAGTTTAATTAACAAACGGTAACTAAAGCAAGGAAAACTCATTCATCATTCCACAATAATATGCATAATATGTTGGTACCATAGATACGTAGATTAATATTAATGAATTATTAATAGTACTTACAAGATATTTTCGATGGCAGTGGATACATTTTTTTGCGGACACATTGTACAACTGATTTTAAATCCTACTTTTTTTTTAAATTAGAGGCCATTTGTATCATCTCTTCTGTAACAAGTAAATGGGTATCATGTGGTGAAGTAGTTCTATTCATGTTCTTTTTATCATAAATCCCAAATGATTATGTAAATATTTTCAACTAGCTTATAACGGGTGGGCCAAAAGTCACTTTACCATTAAAAAAATTTATTACGCAAAATCTATAAAAGATATATTTTCATAGAAAATTGCAATGAAAGATAAAATTTAATATTTTTATTTGAAAAAAAAAGCGAATAGCTTCCATTATTATTTAAGCACATATGAACTCCGGTCCTGTGTGTTTTGTGTCACTTTTTACAGCATATATTTGGTGAAATGTTGCTAATTTATTCTGTTAAAATATTCTGTTTTAACTCATCAAGCGTGTCTGGATTTCTTACAAATACTTTCTCTTTTTAATATCCACAAAAGAAAAATTCTGGAGGAGTTATATCAAGTGAAGAGGCACCAAGGAATGTTGCCAAAGTGTGAAATTAGTTGCCCTTGAAATGCTACTCTTAAAAGAGTCAAGCTCTCTCGTGCAGTATGCACTGTGGCCCATCTTGCTGGAACCACATATGCACGCACATTTCGTCCACGGACATTTTGTCCACGGACATTTTGTCCACGGACATTTTGTCCACGGACATTTTGTCCACGGACATTTTGTCCACGGACATTTTGTCCACGGACATTTTGTCCACGGACATTTTGTCCACGGACATTTTGTCCACGGACATTTTGTCCACGGACATTTTGTCCACGGACATTTCGTCCACTGACATTTCGTCCACGGAAAATTCGTCCTCGAATTGCTATATTTTGTATTATATTTATTGTGTGTATATATTTTATATATTATATTATTTATATACATTCTGCAACTTAAAATAAGAAAACACATTTTTTGAATGGTAATTAGAAGTGTATGGTTTTTGCCTAATTTCTCATTGCAATCTCTTTCTCCTGCTGGCCGGTAACAATAAAATAATGAAACTGAATACTTTTTAATGATATACATACAGGCCCCACTTGTATTACACCCAAGTTTTATAAAATCTGTAAAATTACCTGTCCAGTTTCGATGTTATTACAGTACATAAATGTAGAAAACGGGAAAACGGAGTAATTTTTAGTAATTTTTATTTCACAGTAACTACAATAATCATCTATAGTATTATTCAGATTTGGTAATAAGATGCAATATTGGTTTAGAAATTAGTATTTTATAGCAGAATATTTTTAACAGTGATTACCTAAATTAGATACATAATAATATGTATGTATATTATATACTACTAAAAAAATGATATAAAAAATTAACTAGATAAGGGTCTGTTTTAATGTTACGTTTAACTATTCAAACGAAAAAAACGTCCGTGTTATTGGACTGTTTCATGTTTTCGGACTTATACATAAATAATGATAATTATTATATATTATACTTGAATTCTTACGGTACCACACATTTATTATTGTTAGGATCCTGTTATTTCAGTTCTAAATTTTAGATACTCATAATTCATTAATTAATGCGAAATATTAAACGAGGTAAATAACTTGAAGATACAGTCAACCCGTTTAGCATATATAATTTCATAACTGTAATTGATAGATAAACATTTTTTATGTGTTCATATACGGCTTAAATCACTATTATTAATATTGTATGTTTACACCTGGCTAATAATGAAATAGTGAAAAATAAAATAATTTATTCCATAAACACTTTAAAATAGAAATTAAAACAATTCGCGGACGAATTGTCCGTGGACGAAATGTCCGTGGACGAAATATCCGTGGACGAAATATCCATGGACGAAATGTCCGTTGGACGAAATGTCCGTTGGACGAAATGTCCGTTGGACGAAATGTCTGTGGACGAATTGTCCGTGGACGAATTGTCCGTGGATGAATTGTCCGTGGACGAAATGTCCGTTGGACGAAATGTCCGTTGGACGAAATGTCCGTTGGACGAAATGTCCGTTGGACGAAATGTCCGTTGGACGAAATGTCCGTGAACGAATTGCCCGTGGATGAAATGTCCTTGGAGGAGATGTCCTAGCCCTTCCATGCCATCCTCCTGAAGCTTTGGTAACGTTGCGCCGTAATGCCGTGCAAGACAATCGTAATTGAGTACTACTCTTTCCCGTGGATTTTGAGTAGTCTTCTGTAACACTAAGATTCACACGCATAACAACTTCTTCAGTGAAAGATAACTTCGGTCTTCCAGTTCGAGCGTGGTCAGCACATGATCCTGTTCGTCTGAATTTTTCTGCCAAGACGAGAATGCAAGATTTTCATAGACTTTTAACATTTCTGATAAAATATCACCTTACCAAAGCTCACTCCAGCAAATGAATAGTTTTGTTGAAAATAATATTCAACAATTGCGGCACTCTCTTCGGCACATACTATACTGGCAGTTCTACCGCCGCGGTGCCACTGCCCTGATTACGCATCTTCAATTAATCACGGTTAAATAAATGGAAAAGCAAAGTTGCTTAGTATACTGGCGGTGCTACTGTCTTGGCAGTCTGCGTTGCTACGGCGCTAGGCGGTGACACCGCATCTGGACGCGTTACCACCGCCGCGGTAGCACCGTTTGCAAAGTATACTGGGCAGTTTCACCGCGGCAGTCAAAGTATAAGCACACATACACAGACCAGTTTAAAGTAGAAAATATCTCAATACAGCCAATATTAACAAACTATGTGTATATTTTTTATATGATATAATTCTTAACATAAATTTTTATTTACATAATTTTATATATACATATATATTTATTTATAGAAAAAGAAATTCAAGAGGCAACGATAAATTTAAAATTGAGAGATAAAATATCTTTTGTTTATTGATGTCACGATTTTAAAAAGATGTGAACATCAGGCGTCCCTGATCGGGTTAAACTGTTTTTATTCGTCCTTTTGTAAAAGATGTTTTAAAAGGATCTTATATAGTCCGATCTTAAAAAGATGTGAAGGACGATTTAAAATAGTGTTATATAAATCGTCAAGGATAAGAAAAATTTGTCAAAATTAAAAAGCCAGATGCATTTCGGAGCTATTTTCCTTCTTCTCTTCAGTGGCAATTAACAATCTATACTGAGAATAATTATATCGATGATACAGCTAACCAAATTTGTCTAATTAAAATACACTTTATGTGCATAACCTGTTAAGGGGTTTTAAAAAATCACTTTATACTCTTTTATTCATGTTTCCCCAATTTTCTATTACATATCAAATTTTTCTATTAAGCTCTGGTGAGTATTTTTAATAAAAAAAAACATTTCCATTTCTTTTCGTTCATTTTCATCTTCATTCTTCATCTTATAAATAGGCATTATGGTAAATTTTCCTTTTCCACAGGTATGTATATGTCTTGAAACAAAAAAAGATGCGTTTTCTCTCACATGTCGTTTGTGAAGATTGTATCTTAATCTCAAATTATTAGTTTCACCAATGTAGGAATAAGTACAATTGCTACATTGGATGGCGTAAATGCAGAATTTAGTATTGCAGTCCATGCTATTTCTTATTTCAAATTTTCTTTCCTTTAATATTAGAGTATTTCCTTCTTTAATATTAGTGCACAATTGACATTTTTTATCTCCGCACTTTGTAACTTCTGGGTTTACTTTTGTTCCAAATTTAGCAGTTGTTAAGAGTTGTTTTAAATTTTTAGATTGTCGTTTTGCTTTTAAAATTGTTTTGCCTTCAAATTTTTTTTTAAGCGATGGAATGTTTTTTATATGTTCGAAAACATGGGAAACTATTTCAAAGTTGTCAGAAATTTTTGGGTTGTATGTAGTGACGAATGGTATTGTATCTTTATCATTATTTTTTATATTTGTTTTTCCATTTCTTAAGTCACTTAATGATATTTGATTTGCTTTCTTTATTCCAGATTTTATCAATTTCGTTGGACATCTATTTAACATGGCTGAAGTAACAGATGTAACCTAACTATATGTAACTTTCTATTCAATAATTTCTGTACATACAAGTGTTTTCAGATTTCTGGACATCTGTGAGAGACATTCCAGTTAGTGCGTGGTTAAACTTTGCAAAGTGAAGTGGTATATATGTCAAATATGTATAACCTGGTGAAAAGTAATCGTGTTAATTTATTAATATTAGCGATCGGTTTAACGATTGTGATCTCTCTCATGAGTTTCTCAATGTACAAGAATGGAGGAACAGAAATAACGACGAAATTAAACGAACCTGATCTATACTTTATTTTAAAAGACTTTCTAATAACTAAACTAAAATCTCGAGGTACTAAACTGAAAGGAGAGTGTCTGAAATCAAGGGAAAATATTGTGAAGCAGTTCCGTTCATTGACTAGACAACATATTGATGATTCAACAAATAACACCGATGCCATTGCAACCTGTTCTTTGCCACCTGGCATACAGGTAAGCACGTATAGATTATTTAAAACCTGCAAAAACTAACATGCTTCCAATTAAATTCACCACTATGTTTGAAAATTGCACACAGAAAATTTTGAAAATTGTTTTGAAAATTTCCACTTGTTCTCTAGACTGTGATTCTAGACTCATTCGATTAATAACAGTCACAGATTGGGCCACTATGTTTCAATTTATTATTGATAGGCTACAGATATCGGTTGGTAGGCAGATACTGTTTGGTACATAATTGTATCACGACTAACTAAGCATGTGCAATAATTTCATAAAATTGCTGACTGTTCACAAATTTGAATAATAATAGTTGATCCATGAATGTATTATACAATCACTTATTCTTTTCATGATTATTTTTTTTAAACATTCATAATTGTTATGTACCAATTAGGGTAATGGAAAATTTTAAATGAATACTATTATAAACTATGATTGGTTAAGACTATCAAAATACATAAATTCATCATAGAGATACCAGTGTTGTATCTGGATGTTCAGTTTTGATGATCTTACTTCATCTAGATTCTTTTTTCCTCAATCAATCTCCAACATATATGATGACGTACGTCCAACTATAGAGGGGTTACTGGATTTCTTCAATATCATCACATATAATTACACGAATGTTGGAGTCTGATAGTGGAATGGGTGTCTGCCCACTCCAGACGAGAGGTGGTCTTCAGGAACTGTACTCAATGTATTGGCCCTAGCGACTGAACCATAAGTTACTGACCAACTAATTGAACTCCTTATGTAATTCCATGCCTTTATATAGTCTAAGCATCTAAACTAATGAGCGTAAACTTGGTCAATAGCTTTGAGTGGTTCAACCTCATCACTAATCAGTTTGAGTCAGCAGTAAGGACATTAAGACAAATTTACACTGTACATTTCACATGGAAAAAGGTTTATACATGTATCTTGGAATTAGAATCTCTTAGCTCTCCTCTACACATTACTCCGTGAGAAGACAGTAGCAAAATTTCCGTTATTTTATGAGAAAGCAACATAATTAAATGTTCCGTATCGATTTAAACAAAAGTTTAATATTGACTGTACCGCCCTTTTAAAATGACACACTTTCCTAAAATGAATTAGCTATTATTCAATCTACGCATCACTCAAAATGTATAAAAATTTATTGGCTTTTCAATTATAAATGACTCCAAAATACTTTGTCAGGATGATGAACGGTTCATTGAAATGATGAAAAGAGTGAAGTCTCTACGAGAAGCATGTCGAGAAAATCCACCAAGAGAACTTATGCAATCTTTTAATCCTTCTGATTTTTTCTATCAAGACAAAACCCATTATATGATAGTATGCATAAACGCAAAGGTAAGTCAAAAATAAATCAAATTTACTACCTTTTGGTGTATTATGTAACTATTAATTTTAACTTTAATCAACTAGTCAGCGTCGACTTCTCTTCTCCATTACTTGAATGTTCTACATCTGTTCACTGTGATGGATGGCTACACGAGTATCCTAAAAAGCATCACACAGCACCATCGGCTCAAAAGTTACCACTGTCCTCTAGGAGATGAAGCTCACAAACTGATAGACAGGGAAACGGACCTAGCCTTTCCAGTTGTTCGACATCCTTTCAGACGGTGAGTAAACATAATTGAGCTATAGGATATTACAATGTGTCGTATATACTAATATCGTTCAAGATATTGACACAATTTAAATGTTAATGTAAAAAAGAACTTAAGACATATTGGTTTAAATATAACTTCTTAATATATTAAACTAGGAAACCAATAATACCTTCAACATTGAGTTTAAATAATTTTCTTCATATAGCTACACATAATTTTTATAACTAGTGTATGATACCAATTTTATGGACAATGATGGTAGTTCAATATATGTAATAATTATTATTCCTGGCTCCAATTTAGTTCCAATATTTCATACTGAATAAAATACAATTTAATTTAGTTATTGAACCTATTTACAGAACTGACACCAAAATAATATTTACACTGTTTTATCCGCAATTAATATACCTATATCACTTCTTATATTTTGATTCAAAATCCTAATAATAGACCATTGAAATTTTCATCAGATATTTTATTCGCATTTGGTAATTGATGTTTTTCCCAATTATAAATTAAATTCGGGTCTTTCCCATTTGACGACCTCCACCAGATTTAATTTAAATTAATTTTTTTATATGTAATTTTGTCCATAGAATCCGAAAATCGAACCCTTTTTTTGTAGAAACTAACTGTTTTTGAGATATGAGGGTTTAAAGTTATTTTTTTCCTATGTATTACTGAAGGATCGAGAACTTTGAATAAACTCGTGTTTTCATTGAAATTACTTAAACAATATAGATTTTTTATATGAAACAGTAATGTAGTTTGTTGTATCCGCTAGTTTGTTGTATCCGCTAGTTTGTTGTACTGTGATGGAACACACTCCATGATTGATTAATGACCTGGCAGGGGGGCTCGGGGGGCAGGACGCCCCCTGAAATACATATATCGCATATATTTCCAGTTTCCGTGATATTTTCAATTTATTACTTCAATGCTGATATATGTGTAAAGGGGTTCGTGCCGCCCCCCATATCCCCCTGCCAACAAACTAGCGGATACAACGATCTGCATTACGGTTATCTTTGACCAGAAAGCGTGAAAACACGAGTTTTTTCAAAGTTCCTAATCCTTCAGTAATACATAGGAAATAAATAACTTTCAACCCTCATATCTCAAAAACTATTAGTTTCTACAAAAAACTGTTTCGATTTTCAGATTCTATGGACAAATATACATATAAAAAAAGTAATTTGAATTAAATTTGGTGTGGGTCGTCAAATAGGAAAGACCCTTAAATTCTTATATAATTATGCTATAACATAATCGTACATATTAAAATAATAACTCAATTGCTGTTAAACCTTATCTTTTAATATTTTTTAATTATCATCCAGCAACACATTTCATAAAGGAATACTCATTTACAATATGAGTGTTTATTTGAAGTATGAATATTATATATAGGTACCTACAATAAATTGTTTTATAATGTACATAAGGAATTTAAAATAATGTCCTGTAGTGGGTTCTAACTAGTACAGTAGGTATACCCTGTTGCTGGACCCTGTAATACTAGACGGACTCCTTGTGGTTGATTGGATCTTGGTCTAATCAACAAAAATCAATGTGTCATTCGGTCATACAGTTTGATTATTGAGAGTAAATTCTATGTAATAAATTATTCAAGTAACTACAGTTCATTTCATCCATTAAATATTATCACCATACAAAACCTTTCACCTTAACTAAGTTATATTTTAGTTCCAAAGTTTACCTTTACTTCCCCCACCTACACTTCACCCACCATCACTTCCTCCATATTCAGTTATTCGCTTCTCCCACATTGACTTCCCTTACTAACACTTCCCCACCTTCATTTTTACAATAATATAAGTGTGTATAGATTTCCTATCTAATTCTATAACAATATCATTAAAAAAATTATTCACTCTATTTTATTGAGTTTTTTTTTATCAATTCTGAGTCATTCTATTATAAAGATACAAATATGCCCTTCAGATGAAAGTACCCTTAGAAATCTAGATTTGTCTATTTTTGAGGATATTACAAATCTGTTTGTGATTTTGCAGAGCCTTGTCTTGCTACATGAACAGAGTAGTTGAACAAAGAGATTACCAGAGAAGATTTCCTCGGTTGTACAAACGTATGATGGAGTTTTCTGTGATGTCTACAACCGAAGTCAGAAAGATTATGAGCGAAATATTGCCTGAAGATCAAAGGAAGTCTTTCAAATGTATTCGACCTATTGAGGCACGGGAGAGGTTGACTTTAGATAAAAATCTGAAGGTAGCTTCGTTCAGGGGGTTTGTCTTGGGCATTGCAGAAAGTATCTTCAAGTGCAAGAAAAACTTGAACTGCCTGGCTGTAATCGAGTCACACTTCCGACAACAAAGTTTGAAATGCGTTACCTGTAAAATGGATTACGATGTTATCGTCAAGGTGAGATATAAATCTTTTGAATAGTTCTTGGTTATGATACCTGCAGTTACTGGAAATTTATAAAACTATTTTTATTGGATATTGAAAGTGTGCCTGGCATTTTGAATAGTTCAAGGATGTTTAAGATTTACTGAACTATTAAAATTATAAAAAATGACTCTTCGAATTGTAATTTATACAATCATTCAGAAAATACTGATAAAATCAGCAGATTGAAATGTAAACACAATGAAATATATTTACTTAGCAACAAACTTCAACCTACATGCAGTGGTGAACAAAAAAAAAATTGAATTGATTGAAAAAAATTGAAAAACACTCAAGCAAGAAGTACTAACATTATGATCTTTCTAAAAATAATTAATAAATCATCAAAAACAGTAAAATATCACCTTCTACTTGTTTTTTTTTTTTTGCATACATAGTAAAATATTCAAAACTATTCAGCCAACTATGTATATTGATGTAGGTCCACGGAAAACTGCCAGGCGGAAAAGTGCCAAAGCGGAAAAGTGCCAAAGCGGAAAAGTGCCAAAGCGGAAAATTGCCAGGCGGAAAACTCTCAGTCACTCAATGTGAATTTAATGACTTTAGTCACTAAAAAAATTTAATTTAAAAAAAAAGTCGTTCGCCTTTCGTGAAGGAGTTAAGGGGACATTCATTTTTAATTAGTATACAAAACAACAGTTATAGTAAATATAGACTAGTTTATTAGAAAAATTTACAAATTACAACTAAGAGAAGAGACAAAGAAATAATTGTATTAGGGACATAATATAATTTCTTTGTTTAGAAACGCATCCTTTACATTATCAGTTCATAAAAGGGTTTAGTGTCAAATTAGTTCTTTTTGTGATTAAGTTTGATATTCGATTGAACTCATTATAAACCACTTCGATCGATGTTTGTGAAATATTTATAATTTGCAACCCAACATGCATGATTATTAAACTACTATTACCTACCTAATTCTCTGACAATTTCACTCAATCGAATTGGATTGTATATCAATTAATAATACCTTTCACATATAAATGAATAGTGTGAAATTGAAGATGTTGTGTTATTGACATTGAAAATATAAATGTAATAAATATTGAACATACATATAAGTTGATTTATTTGACTTAATTTATTGTATAATTTTAAATTATATTATTGTAGAACATCTAATTAGTAGGGATGTGACCATTTGCACTTAAAATCATAGATCTTAAGAATATCATATATGAAACGAAATGATAAATAGTATCGAAGTCTATATAGCTCTGATTAAGAACGATCCAATAGTGTTTAATTTAATCAGTCTATACTATTTTCAAGATCTATGATTTTAAACGCATATTGTCATAACCCTACTAACAAGCTAGTAATAACAAATCATTAAGTGACTGGCAGTTGTCCGCCTGGCAGTTTTCCACATGGCAGTTTTCCACCTGGAAGTTTAAGGAATATATACATAAATTCCCATTAGGTGACTGGCAGTTTTTCACTTTGTCTGTTTTCCGTCTGGCAGTTTTCCGGACACCATTGATGTAACAGTGATTATAGTAAACAGTGTCAAATGTATGAATACACACAGACATACCATTATGAAATTTTTTTTATTACAGCAAAAAACGATAATCCTTTATAATTATAATATATCATTAACAACCCATTATAAAATATGTACTTAATCTATATTTTTCCCTTACTATCTACTATCTCCCTCCTCATGCCGTCCATTTCTTGCCGAACATAATTAAATCCATGTTCTCATTACTGCCTTAACGATCAATGTGCGACATTTGCTAAAGGTACGTTTTGCATGCAGCGATTATTGCAATCGTCGCTCACCAATGATCACCTAGAAATTAGGAATGCATTAATCTAATGCTTTTCGAGAATCGCTGGTTGCAAAACAGTCCCATAGGAATAGCATTGATCTAGTGCTCAGTGATAGTTGCTGGGCGATGGTCATTGAGCATTGATCACAATAATCGCTGCATGCAAAACGTACCTTAACTGATGTGTCGAATAATCGCATTATTACATTAAATTATACAATTAAATGGCAACCAAGATCATTTTACATGATACCAGATCATTTTTTTTATGGGGACATTTGAAAAATTAGTGTCATACTCAGCCTGCAAACTCAGACGACTTGAAGGATAGAATCAGAGAAGTTAATTTACTTTACATAACATTTACTATAATCCCAATTGCATCGATATTAATGAGTTTGACTATCAGGATAATCGGGAAGGTTAGAGTATGTGTAAAAAAATTATAAACCAACTGTACTGTATTTTATACAAGTTTGGTAAACGAATGTTTACCAAATTTTAAGTAAAAGTATTGAACATAATGGAGAAACATATTTATAGAAGACGTTGGTAAATGAGAGAGCAGACCTCTGATTATGTGGAGTGTAACCCAATCACAGCACACGCATGTGTCTAGACTCCATGAAAACGTGGACAGATTTGTTCTTATAGGCCAACCGAACTGTAAAGGGTTATGTTTATTATTTAAATTAAACTGTTTATTTTTCAAATTGAAGATGTTGTTTATTTACTAAATTCATCCAATTATATCTCATTCCCTTCCTATAATCATATACTCTAATGTTCCAGGTCTAAATTTTGATAAATTTATATTGTCTTTTGTAAAAATGAGTCAACGTTAGGCTATTATTCAGCTACAATGCGCGGGGAAGACAAACCTAGTGATTGTTAAGCCGTTAAAAGCACCGAAATCGACTGTTAGGGATGCTGTTAAACGCCACCAAGAACTAGAGACAACGAGTGATCGACCCAGGTGTGGATGACCTCGCACTGCACGCACTCCAACCAAAATCAAAGCCATTAGGTAAGAGATAAGGAGGAACCCCAAGCGAAGAATGAGAAAGATGGCTAAGAGTATGGAAATCGATGAAAAAAGTGTGAGAACCATCGTCAAAGTAGACCTCAAGTTATCCCCCTTCAAAATGACCAACATGCAATAGCTCACGGACTTGCAGAAACAGAAGAAGAAGATTCTTTTGAATGCAACGATAGATGGCACATCCCAAGCAACCATGACACATTGGGCCAACATGGGCAAGAGATGGATAGATGGGCAAGAGATGGCAGACTAAAAAGTAGCCTAGAAATTACATGAGGATAATGTGGTTTTCCATTCTCATGGAATGTTACCTTGTGAGAAGGTTGGTTCAATGTTGCAAATCCATCCCATTGAATTGTCATATTGGCCCAACCTGATTACTATATAGCGTATCAATTTTATATGGCGGAAGCTTCATTAACATATTGGAAAGACCATTTCCTGAAATAAGAAGGATTCAATCAAGCACAATTTATAAAATGTCTTCAAATTAATATTAAATTATTAATCGTTCAGCAAAACTATTTTTTTAATACTAAGTTTAAGTGACTAGACGAAGATGATGACAGGAACGATAAAGAGTTAAAGTTTTAGTTTCAAGGTTTAGAATTTATATTTTTCAAATAACGCAATTTTAATATAAAGTATAAGTAAATAAGCTATATGATGTGTAAAATGATAACGAAGGGTGAGTGGCACTGAGTGATTTTACAGCGTACGTGGTTGCCAGATGCTAGTTTCTATGAAGCTTGGCTATTTTTTTAATTAGCTACTTCAAAATATTTATATGATAAATTACGAATAGAGGATAATATGCAATCCTAAACTGAATAAGTGAACATAGTTGTTTTCGGTATGAGCCTGCTTTGTATTTTCGGTTATACATAGTGAAATTTTAAAATTCAGGTAGTTTGTCAGTGCTTTTCGTTGGAGGAGGTATTAGTATTTTAATTCCCTTAATTAATTAAGGAAATTCTTCAAAATTGCACCCTGCGGCCTATTTGGAGTTATAAAATGGTGAGTTGAAGTTTTTTAAATATACTTATAGTTATTTTAAAGTTATTTTATACAGTGTATTCGATACAGTTATTGCCTGCTTCTATAGGTGCAGTACCTAATTAGGTACCGAGCTGAATAATATTTTCTTTAGCCTATGACTAAATATATGTACCTAGGGTAATTTTCGAGTTATAAATTAATCTTACGGTGTCACTTTTTCTCGATCCTTATAGAAATAAAGTACTACAGCAACTTGAAGATTAAATGTTAATAATTTTTCAAACTTGATCGAAAACGTGAAAACGTCCGATAACTCGGAACTTACCATGAAATATTAATTTAAATTTCTCTTTAATTATAATAATTTAAATTTGAAATGCGATTCGATTTCTCAAAGTATACAACCACTATCTAGGTATGTAGGCACCTATTATTTAATTTAAAAATAGTTACAGAGATAACCTGTTAGTTACAACAAATTTGGATTCACGTACTTTTGTTCATTTCTGATAACTACAAAATTTGCTTGCAAGTATAGTTAATATTTAAATATAGGTAATTAATGTAACTGAAATAAATACAGCTACGGAACACTGCAAGTGATATTGAGAATTTATTAAGTAATTAATATTTTCTTTTTCAGGGTTGAGGTCATTGCCATCGCCATAAGAAAAGCTTCAAATTTTGAGAGGTATAGACAAGACAGTTACTGCAATAACGGAAGGAAAGATAGGCGCAACAGAATGTGAACGAACCCATAGCCAAGGATGTAAATTATTAGACCTCTTACTGAATTATTGTATTCTTGTCTTTCTTAGCTATGTAATTCGATTGAGACGATTTCCATAGATAATAAATTTTGTTTTGATCTCAGGTTTATAGTCAGATTTTTATTATAGTCATGTTAGTTGTAATATCATATATAACTATTTTATAATAACTCTTTATACTTATGATATAAAGCTAGATGTATTGTTTAATGTAACTGTTGAATCACCTTTTTAATGGATAGGTTTTTTAAGTTCGTTCTACTCTTCTGTTGTAACGATCTACGAATAAATAAATGAAAAACTAGAAAATGATTTTTATTTATCTTAATCATTATGATATTCATTTTATTAATAACAATTCTCTATTATTAATCTATTCAAGGCTTCAAAGGTAATTTATTAAACCTTATGATTTATTTATTGTGACCAGATAGGTCCAATATGGTAGTGCCATATTTAGCACATGGAAACCACCTAGTACCAAAGTAATTTCAATATTGGTTGCCAGTGCTTTTTCGAACCCTGGCCCCATCATCCTCGGCATCATCTTATACCAATATGGTTTCAACATTTGCCACCCATGCTGTCACCATGTGGGCCCAGTTTGTAAATGACCACACAGTACCAATGTGGTAGTGTCATATGTCACATGGAAACCACCTAGTACCAAGTTGATTTCAATACAGCTTGCCAGTTCTTTTACGACCTTGGCCCCATCAACCTCGACAACATCTTGGGTCAAGATGGTTTCAACATTAGTAGCCCATGCTGTCACCACGTTGGCCCATTTTGCAAATAACCACACAGTACCAATACGATTTGTCATCAGATTACGGGCTTGAATGGTACCTAGTGCCCACATTGGCCCCATTAACTGTGGTTGATTGGAATAGGCTGATGATATCGTCTTTTCGGACGAGAAAATGTTCACTGTGTAAGCCAAACTCAACTCCCAGAACGACAGAATTTTGACAAAAAGTGCTGACGGTATCCCTCCATCCGTAAAGACTGTTTTCCGTCGCCAAAAGCCTACTTCTGTGATGGTTTGGGCTGCCATCTCTGAGAGTTGGAGATCTCCTCTCATTTTCGTCAAAGAAGGCGCTAAAGTTAACGCAAAATCGTATATTGAGGATATTTTGACTCCAGGACCGGTCGAGATGAAACTCACTTCAAGGACAGGCTTTTTACCTTTCAACAGAACGGTGCCCCCTAGAACACAACAAACAAAACTCAGGATTGGTTTGAGCATCACTTTCCTGCGTTTTGGAGGAAGAAATTGTGGCCTACTTCATCGCCGGACCTGAACCCTCTGGACTTTTGTGCCTGGTCCATCTTGGAGAAGGAAGCGTGCGCTGCATCTCATGATAGTACGGAAACTATGAAGAAGTCCCTCGAGCGACAATGGGCCAAAATTTCCAAGAAATGTTCCGTGCCGCAGTAAAGAGCTTCAGAGGTAGACTAGAGAGAGTAATCGCCTCCAATGGTGGTCATATTGAAAAATAATTAATAGAACTGTTATATGGGTTTATTGAGATATTGTGTGATACGTTATGTTTTATTTCATCCATAACAATTCATTAAATTAACATTTTTATATGATCGGGGACTTTCTCCGCACCCTGTATTTCCACGTTACCACACGTCACCACAGTACAATTAACTTACGTGATTTACGCTGTTATTAGGTCGGAGACGAGAGCGCCTCTGTGATCTTTTGTGTGTCAGTGCCAAGTGTTGAATGTGCATTGACGTCTCCTGTATTTACAGTGTTTTTTAGTGTGGTGAGATGCAGTTTGTTATGTCTGTCTCTTCAATTTGGTGCCTTTATGCTTTTATTTACATATGATAATTCTAGGATTCAAATACAACTGAATTGTGAATGCTTGTAAATAAAACTATAATTGGATATCTAAACAAATCATGTCCTATCTTTTTCTTCAGCGTTATATTAGTGTATCGTAATATTGTTGCAAACTGAATATCAAAAACTTTAAAAAAGTATTCAAAAATATATATTATGAACAAACACAATAGTTCTACAATACTATGTAAGAAAGTCATTTGTGAGAGCACCTTTGATATTTCCAACTATATTTAATCCACCTAACTAGCCATTAATTGTTTAATCATTGCTTGTCGATTTCCAGGCTGAGACGTTGCAGCAAGATTTACTCTTCATCGAAAAAGTTTTGGACTTACCACCCATCTATGAGCTTCACTTGGATTCACTGGAAGAAGACAAAAGAAAAAAAACAGTCAGAGGAACAGACAAACTATTGCATGTCTCCAATATGAAGAAATCTTACGCTGAGTACATGAGTGAACTCTACAAAAGTGAATGGGATTTGTTGTACACTGCTTATTTTGCAGATTTTCTCGCCTTTAGCTATGATCCGTGTGATGGTTTAGAAATGCAAGAATGAATATCACATCATAAATGATGGCACCATGGTAATTTATTAAACGATGATTGGTATCACCTATATCATAATATATAATGATCACACTTTTATCCACGATTATTGATAATTCAATGGGGACACTGTGGAATTATTCATACATATGGATATCATTTTATCCATGTTTGTTGACAGTTTTGTGATTTATAGAATATGAATACCTATAATTTATCAGATATTTTCATTTCAATGGGCTATATAAAAATGGATCTACAGGTGTTTTTAAAACTCAATTACTAGTCTCTATCTGAGAGATTTGTGAAACATAAAATATTTTTCAGTAATCAGAGCCCGAAAGTTATTAAAATGAAATTGCCTCTCCTCTCCCTCTTCAGTCCAACAGATTTCCTGGTTAAATACCAAGCTTTCAAATTAAATGTAATTAATATCTAATTGCATTAGAATACCATCTAAAGTTAAGATTCAATTCTTCCGTGAAAGAAAATGATGGATGAAATGATATGAAATTCTCTCAGCAAACTTGGATGAAAAGGTATCCATAAGAATGAATAATTCCATCATATCCCCATGTGGTTATCAAAAGTGTGATCATTATACGAAATTTAGGAATATAACTTCACCATCCTGAATTAATGAAAGAGATTATTATTTGTATTAGCGAAAAAAGAGATTAGACGCAACATCCTTCAAACCAGCTGCTAACAAGCTATATTCAATGCTGAAAAATATTAGGTATTGAATTAATGTCTATGCTAAAAAAATCACACCACAGAAAATAAATTTAACATAATAGAAGAATTACATGTAGAACGCATAATTGCAATTGACACCCTAGAGAAAAAATAGCTTTATCCGGTGCACATAACCGTGTTTCTTGAATTATTTTTTATCGCGTGCCCCTTGCTCTTCTCTGGCACCCCCAGAGCATTCAAACAGAGAACGGTTTTGTTAATACAACCTAAATAGTAGGTTTTTGGTCGTATCGACAAAATAAGTTACTCAGCTATTAGCCATCAAAAAAAATTTGTTAGAGTAAATATATTTTTTTGTTATGATTTGTTTTTGTTATAGTTACACTAGATTTTTTAAGGGCACCGTTTCCAGATTTTGAAAAGTTTTTTTTTATTATTGAAGCTACGGTTGTGAAACTTTGTACACACATATGAAATAAATTCTAAGATGTTTTTGTGTCCTGACATTTTTTCGATTCGACCCATAGAAAACGAGTTATTCGAATTTCGAACAAATTTCGAACAGTGTGTAAATTAATAAATGGATACTACAATTTTGTAGCTATGACATTATGGTTTTTTGCATTTGACTCTCCACAAGATTCTCTACAAACTGTGGAAGCGTTTTTTTGATTTTTCAAATTGGTTTTCGAATTATTGAAATTTTTAGTGAAATAAAAAAAAATAAAAAAATGTAAATTTCAATATTCAATATTTTGAAAAAAAAATTCGAAAATTAAATAAAACTCTTCCAGAGCTTTTAGAGAATTTTGGGGAGCATCGAATGCAAGAAATCGCAATGCCGTAGCTTCAAAATTGTAAACGCCTTAGGCTTTTGAATTAGAAGATTTTTAGATCTCTGAACTAATAGAAAATCCCATTCAAAGTTTGATAATCTGACACGCTGCATATGACTCCTGTGAAGGTTTGCAGGTAACTGAGGGGCATACCTTAGTATGCATCTGATTAGTGGCACGTTAGATACCAGATATAGCGAGATAATTAATTATTACGAATTATAATTGGCTGAAAGTTGGTTTTTAGAATACATATTGACTCCCTACCCCCCGGTCCCCTTTTTCCCTCTCCCCAGGGGGTTAGAGTAACATGAGTGCTCTGATATTTTGCACACACTCTTAGAAGGTTAAAAAGCAACTATTTACACAATAAAAATTTTTTCTTTAATTTTGCCACCAACAGTAACCAGAGCTTATTAGTTATAGTTACATTACAATACTGTTACTTCAAAAAATGTATTTTGTTGTGTCAACAAAAAGTATATTCAGAGCAACACCAATTATTTTTGTAGCAACATAATCATCTTGTTATTTTAACTGAAATCGTTTGGCTTGAAAAAAGATTGATTTTGCTGTTTTAATTACCATTTGTTATATTATTGCATTTAGTGTATATGTAAATTTGACTGTGTATCAATTAGCTTGATGTTACATGTTGTTATATACAAATTAAATGGGAATAAATGAAGATTATAAAGACAAAGGTATTTTTTTAAACAATAATGTTACATTTTAACTAAATATTTCATGTTAGTACTAGAAAAATATTTTGTTATATATGAAAAAGAGTTATTCGAAATTCAAAAGAATTTCGAACTGTTTAAAAAGTATAGAACTCCGACAATTTTGAAGCTACGGCTTTGGTTTTTTTTGCATTCGAATCGGAATTCGATTCTCTACCAAATGCGGGAAGCCAATTTTTAAATTTCGCATTAGTTTTCGAAAAAAAACATTTTTCAAAAAAAAACATTTAAAAAAAATTCAAAATTCTATAAATAAAAATTCAAAAATCAAAAATCAGCTTCAAGTATTTTGTAGAAAATCGAATTGCGATTCGAATGCAGAAAACCCTAAAGCCAAAAAATGTCATGAACAAAAGTTTCTTAGAATTCAATTTTATATATACGTACAAAGTTTCATGAACTTTTTTTCTTACGAAATTTTCCATGAAGATTTTTGACACTATTAACTATCTATTACTGCAATAAAACCATGTACTGTCCCCTTAACTTAAAGGAATTTTTTGTTGTAGTGAAGAAATCTTTGGAAAATATTTTATTGCTGATTTAACTCAATTGATGGATAAAATAAAAAAAATCCCATTATCATAACAAATTGTTACGTTTTGTTAATTACGTTTTGTTAATTTAACAAAACCGTTCTCTGTTTGTTGTATTGTATTGGAATAGATTGAGAAGCTATTTGGTTACTATGATTTGAGAATTAAATATGCAAATTGAAAAAGTACGGAAAATGATATTATTTACATAAAATATAAAATTATTTTTTTAAATTAGGAAAATTAAAATCCATTAGGAATTAAAAGAAAACCAAATAATTTGGGATAATAATGCAGTATATTGCATTGTAGGTATATAAATATTTAGAAAATGAACAGTTATAAACTAATAAAACAAAACTAATTAATTACGGGGTAGCGACACTTACATATAATCCCGATACAGAAAGGAAATTCGATACAGAAAGGTACAGTTTTTGTTTTCACTTTGTTTATGCATTGGAAGCATGCACCATTTTTCTTTCTATTCAGTGTTAGAATATAAGACACAAGGAATAAAAGTTACATACACACAAAATGAGAAATTCCACACTCAAACTATAATTTTTTTTATCGAAAGCCAAAATGATAATTAGGTGTTCATGTCAGAAAATTTGTATACTTTTATAACTACCTGCTATCGCAACATTTTGAGGGAAATATACTTCATGTATATTCCGCATGATATTAATAGCAAGAACCGAACTTATAAACTACAGCCATCTCATGCACCTTCTATAAACAATCTAGGCCCCAAAGTGGTGCCATGCAACCCCGTTTAAGAACCATTAAATTTTGTAGCATTCTGAATCAGCTAAAAATATATTAGAAACTCATAGATCTGAAATAAGTCATAAGGTAATAAAATGTGTCTAGCTGTCTTTAGAGTCAAGGTGTCTTTCCCACGAAGTAATAAAAGATTTAATGGTGTGTTCGAACAGCTTAGAAATACTTGTAATAATAAAGGATCTATTTTCTATGTGATCTAATAATTAGTTTAAGACTCATGTGGTTTGAGCATCCAAGTTATTGACGGGGTCTTAGCTCATCAGTGGTTTCCGATTAAGATTATGTAACTAGAGTCAGTCAGTTGTCAGTTGGGCATAGTCATTACTTACCCAGGGAAAATATTATGGTGGGGTCAGAGAAGATTATGGTGGACAGATATTATAGGGGGCTAGATCTTACGTGATTATAGATAATATTCGATAAATATCATCCTTGTGAAAAACATCCTATAAACATCTATAATCACCGTAATATTTCCCAACCATGATGTATAGTAGATTATATCAACCAAAATCTCCGAATATTTTCTGATAATATTCTTTATATGTATAAACTTTTATGAATGAAACATCCTTAATCTGCGAAGATTTTCTGATGGTATTCCTTATATGAACTTCTATGACTGATCCATGGATCAGTCATAGAAGTTCATATAAGAAATACCATCAGAAAATCTTCGAAGATTTATGATAGTTCAATCATAGAAGTTCATATAAGAAATACCATCAGAAAATCTTCGAAGATTTATGATAGTTCAATCATAGAAGTTCATATAAGAAATACCATCAGAAAATCTTCGAAGATTTAAGATAGTTCAATCATAGAAGTTCATATAAGAAATACCATCAGAAAATCTTCGAAGATTTAAGATGGATCAGTCATAGAAGTTCATATAAGGAATACCATCAGAAAATCTTCGCAGATTTAAGGTGTTACAGCCATTAAAATTCATAATAGGATTATTATCAGAAAATATTCGTAGATTTAAGATGATTCATTCATAGAAGTTCATATAAGGAACATAATCAGAAAATATTCGTAGATTTTGGTTGATATAATCTACTATACATCATGGTTGGGAAATATTACGGTGATTATAGATGTTTTGCACAAGGATGATATTTATCGAATATTATCTATAATCACGTAAGATCTAGCCCTCTATAATGTCTGCCCACCATAATCTTCTATGACCCTACCATAATATTCTCCCTGAGTAACGATATCGAGGAAATATTCCAGGAATTAATGAAAATTAGTTGATTCCCTAACAATATCGAGGGAATATACCAGGAATTAGGAAAAATAGTTGATCCCCTAAAATTATAAAAGAAATGATTATAAAAGAAAAAAAGAAATAATCTATGAAATATGAAACTATATTTATCGATGATAACCTAAAGATAAACTTGAGTTATCATATTGCATAAAGTTAATTAAAAATCCTATTTCTACTGTGTCCAGGATGGTCGAGTGGTTAGCGTCGCAAGCAGAAGTCAACAAGGTGCTGGTTCGAGACCCGACAACATCACTTCATTTCTTTCCATTTAATTTCTATATAACAAAATGTTTCATTCAGCTAATTCATGTAAAGTCAAACGTACACGTACAAATGCAGTATATGCTAGGAAATATTAATTTTGGTATTCTTCTATGATTATGGGTGAAATCATCTGATAGAATAGGAGATTCCTCCCTTTAATTATAGGAGTGAACATGGTAGACAACTTGGACAAAAGCACCCCCAATTCTCTTCTGTGATTATGGTAGAAAGACTCCTTTAATCTCCCAAAATCTTCTATGATTATGGGTGAAATCATCTGATAGTATGGGCTCAAAGTCTTGCAAAAAAAACACACGTAAGTCTCAAGTATGGTGTTAAATAATAATTTAGTTTAAGAAAATCATCTCGATTATAATGTTTAGAACTATGTAAATTGATTGAGTTTATTTGTTATTATTATTATTTTATTAATTAAATTTGAGCTTATTGTTGTGCGTTTCTTAAGATTTGTTCTGTATTTTCAAATGTAACTGAATTAGATGCTACATTTTATTTACTATTATTACGATTTTAATTTATCGTACGTATTCCTGTACAGTTACGTAATTCTCTATCAAGATGGAGCAACTAATAAAACCCTCAATGCCATACGTTCCATCAAATTGACAGTATATTAATCTATATATATAATACGCTACATTTGTCTGTCTGTGTAGGTGTGTGTGTATGTCTGTGTGTTACTTGGAGCAATATTACTCACAATCGGTTCAACCCAGAGACTTGAAAATTTACAACATTTTAGAAAGTAGCGTCGAATTTAACGTGTTAAAAGGATTTTTCGAAATTCAAACGGGTTTTCGAATTATTAACACTTTATTTATAATGGGATACTGTAAGCGCAACCCAGTTGCGAGTTCCCAGAACTCTTACACGGCCTCCAAACCACCACTACAGCCGGCCAACGCACGCCTGGCTGTGACACCACAACCGTGATAGTGGCAACCGGTAACACTCAAACAAGAGGTTAAACGGAGCAAAAAATCACAAACACAAGCCGCAACTTGCTTGCTTTCACAGCAAAATAAACACTGCGTAGTTTGCTTCCAAAACAACACTAACGCTAGTACTTACACTGCCTACCTTCAGGCAAGTACCGAACGTTACTTTTTTACACACTGTTAACAATCAAGGATGGCGTGAGACGCACGGAGCAAATTGACACAACCACCACGTACGAAATGTCAGTCCTGCCTGACGCCTCTTTGTCATTCCAAACATAGCTGAATCTGACCGCACTGCAGTATTATCCGCGAGAGTAATTAAATCTCACACAAGAAATAATCAATCCAATTGATTATCCACTGCCAAATAATGCAGTATGTACTTGTTATTTTCATAATAGAAATATAACAATGCAGGCACTGTATTAGCCGAAAAAATCGAGGTGTATTATTCCGCCGAATACTTTCTACAATATCTACCTTCAGTAGGATATATGAGAAAAATAGAAACCTATTTTCTCATTACTACAGATACATAGGAATTAATTCCAGGATATATTCAGAGACCATACCACTGAATGGGCTGAAATTTTCTGGAAACCTTCGGTCTATGTACCTACAAAACGCTATTGATTTGTTTTACGAAATTCGAACGGGTTTTTGAATTATTTAAATTTTAAGTTTTAATGGAATACATAGGGATTTAATTCAAATCGGCAAATACATGGTAACATACGAAATAAATTTAAAAAAAAATTTGCATTAATCCAATCGAAAAAATATCTACAATATGTAAAAATGATCTACAAAAATGACTGCGTTAACTGTTTTTCGAAATTCGAAGTACTTTTTGAGATATGAAGAAAATTAGAAAATGAAAAATAAAATTCTATACACTGGTTATCATTTTCATTCACGAAAATAAACGGCATATTTTTCACGATTAAAAATATTTAAAAAAAATATTTTTCATATTAATTATTGACTGGTGAGAATATGAATAAATATTCGAAATAAATGATATTTAAAATATTTATAATTAAACAATAACGAATTTTTCATAATTACGGTAATTAGTTTAAATGAATGGAATATCTGATGTTAGGCTTATTAGAATTCCTTTTATTTTCTCTATTTCAATCATTGAACTGATTGATGTAGGTATATATTTTCATTTTCATAAAGGGTTATTTGAATAATGGTTCTTGTTTCTAATTTGTAGTTATACATACACCCATCTCAATTATATATTAAAATACGATTTATAGTTTTATACGACAGCATTATACACAATTTGATGACGTCACGGGATGGAAAATATAACTTTTACTTGAACCATATTTTTAGTTTTGTAAAAGAAAATGGTATGTGTATATGAACTTATACAATGATTAATGTCCTTATATATTAAAAAATATAGGAATATTAAATATATGCACGTCACAGTGCATTTGCACGGGTAACCACTAGTATAAGTATATAATACTATATAGGAAATTTTCTGCTTGCAGAGTCTAATTTCCCGTATAATTTATTACGATTTGAAATGTAATTTGTTTGTAAAAATTATTTCGTCAACAGTTGATTCTTTATCCTAATATTTTAACTCTTATATGATACTAATATAGTTATTACCTTACAAATTCGATTCCTTGTTTTCGAGCCACCCTATATACAATGGGAATCGTAAATTTTAATGACCCAGTTTTATAAAACTAAATCTTAACTTACTTCAGTATAAATAAATTATTCTTCAGGAAGTTATTTAATCTGGATTCGAATTAATTAGTAATAATTAATTGAATCCACAACTAAATAGAACTCTAATATCCTATTGAGCTCAGCTTTAATATAGGCTAAATAGAACTAAACATATAGTAAATGCATGTCTGTAAATTTGGTAGATACCTTTTTCTTTTCCACACATTGTAATTGTATATAGCTGCCAATTAAAAAATTAAGATCAATGAATTTAAATGTCTAATCTAAGTCATCACTCATTAGTTATAGTTTAACCTTAAATATGCGTACTTTAAAACTTTCTATGATCTAGATCAATACTATTGTTAAAGATTTATAGATGAAGATTTCAAAAATAAAAATTGTAATATTTAAGTGTTGCACATTTGATAATAATTGGGAAAATTGATGAAATTTCAGCATCATACATAATTACTCGAAATACTATACAAAACTCCTACGATTGTCTACAAGGACAGTTGCCAGATCAGAATATCATACGGACAAGATTAATATTGGATTTCTGATTCTCCAGTCTCCATACCTTTTTCTTAGATGATTGCAAAATAAATCCTATCTTCAATTTCTGTTTCTTCAAAGTAAATCTCAAATCCAATAATTTTGTGACTAAATTTAAATTATGAAATTGGTGGTTAAACGTTACATCAGAACAAAAGGTAAAATAAATACAAGGAACTTTAAGAAGCATTCATAATTGAAAGTTGCTCAATGAATAAAGTCACTAACTATCAGTCGGTGACCGAGCTCATGGATACAGAAAAGCTACTATACAGGAAAATGATCAAATTGACACAAGCACCGGTGGCCTCACTTACGAATTGAAGAGGAAAATGAAGAGGTGATCGTTTTAAGCCTACGACCCCACCTAACACAAAATCTAAGACCTCGTAGTTGAAGAGCATAACCCTAGCGCTATTCTCTAAAACTGCAAGTAGCGTTAAAAATAATAAATACGAAAAAATTTACGAGCTGTGCATAGCCTGACTAGTGATATAGTTCATGAATGATATATTACAGATAGCACCTTTTTACAGAGTAAAATATATGAAATAAAAACAAGTTTCAGGATTATATAATATATATATATATAACGAAATTGTGAAAATTAAAATATTACAAACAGAACCTATGGTAAATTTGACCGTACACTACACCGCTTAAATCATGACACCTGTCTTTTTGGTAGAGTTGAAGTATTTCGATCATTATAGTGATATTCCGTTAGGTTCAGAGGTGTAATATAGTTTGATCGAAAGAATTTTTCTTATTTGTTTTAAATATCAGGCTTTTGATGGTCTCTTAGTTATATTGAGCTATTGATTTTGAGTGTTAAGAGTTGTTAAATATGATATACGATGCTATGAATTTCGTGTATTTGATTTCGAAAGAAATGATAAAGAATTTGACACTTACTCACCAAAATAATTCATTAAAATATATGTTCAAATATTAATAAACAACACAATTTAATTGATACCATCTTTGAATATTCAGCAAAATTCACTAAATGGTATCTTTATTGTCATTTACTATTAACTTATTGGCATCTTTTTCAGTTACTACAAAAAGGCGGGGCTTATCTCAAAATATTGACTGGAAGATTTAAGGTGCATATTGCTATCGTATGTATGTAAGATTTAAGGTGCATATTGCTATCGTATGTATGTAAGATTTAAGGTGCATAATGTTTTAGTATGTATGAAAGATTTAAGGTGCATAATGTTTTAGTATGTATGAAAGATTTAAGGTGCATATTGCTTTAGTATGTATGTAAGATTTAAGGTGCATATTGCTATCGTATGTATGTAAGATTTAAGGTGCATAATGCTTTAGTATGTATGAAAGATTTAAGGTGCATATTGCTTTAGTATGTATGAAAGATTTAAGGTGCATATTGCTTTAGTATGTATGAAAGATTTAAGGTGCATATTGCTTTAGTATGTATGAAAGATTTAAGGTGCATATTGCTTTAGTATGTATGAAAGATTTAAGGTGCATATTGCTTTAGTATGTATGAAAGATTTAAGGTGCATATTGCTTTAGTATGTATGAAAGATTTAAGGTGCATATTGCTTTAGTATGTATGAAAGATTTAAGGTGCATAATGCTTTAGTATGTATGAAAGATTTAAGGTGCATATTGCTTTAGTATGTATGTAAGATTTAAGGTGCATATTGCTTTAGTATGTATGAAAGATTTAAGGTGCATATTGCTTTAGTATGTATGAAAGATTTAAGGTGCATATTGCTTAAGTATGTATGAAAGATTTAAGGTGCATATTGCTATCGTATGTATGTAAGATTTAAGGTGCATATTGCTTTAGTATGTATGAAAGATTTAAGGTGCACATTGCTTTCGTATGTATTCAGAATGCCAATGTATATCAGGTGGATACACGATTGATGTAACATTCAACTAACTAAATTCTGTTATCTTGGTACCATGTTGTGTGCTGAACAACTCACCTGTTTGGAACACTGACATATAATTTCATTCACTATTAATTACTGCAATTATTCTTATTAAATCCCCCTATCGATATTAAATCCTACATCATATATTTTCAGTTATAACGTCAGTACCTACCTATATAGCGTGACGTAAGTTGTAACATGTTGTATCACATAATTACATTCAATATTATATGACGCTATCATTACCTTCAAACATACTGTGTTCATATTTTCCGTTATACCTATTTTCCGTTATGTGTTCATATTTTCCGTTATACCTATTTTTCGTTATGTGTTCATATTTTCCGTTATACCTATTTTCCGTTATACCTATTTTCCGTTATGTGTTCATATTTTCCGTTATACCTATTTTCCGTTATGTGTTCATATTTTCCGTTATACCTATTTTCTGTTATGTGTTCATATTTTCCGTTATACCTATTTTCCGTTATACCTATTTTCCGTTATACCTATTTTCCGTTATACCTATTTTCCGTTATGTGTTCATATTTTCCGTTATACCTATTTTCCGTTATGTGTTCATATTTTCCGTTATATTAGCAGCCTGTAGCGTCTCGCAGATTTTATATAGTCATGATACCAAATGATTTGTTCCTTTTAATATGTATTTCTTAATAAAAGTGTGACACACAACAACAAAAAATGAACACAATAATCCTTTACAATATATCTTTAACAAACTATTATAGGCTGAGTATAACACTAAATTCTTCGAATGTTACCATAAGAAAAAATGATGAGGTGTCATGCCCGATGATCTTGGTGGGCACTCATTTGCATAGTTTAGTGCACTAATGCGATTATTGAACACATCAGTACTTCAAAAAGTTTAAAGTAAGGTCGTTATTTAATAAACAGATACGAATTCGAAATGGCGAGAATTCATGTCACCCACTCAACAATGCAGATAATAGCTATGTTTTCGTTTAGAGTTTTAAGATCTCCAATATTTGAAGGCAAGATAAGATAAGTTATTTTTAAAGTTTTATTTAAAACACTTGCCATTCATTTATTAGGATCCAATTAAATTTATAATTGCAAACTATCCAAATTTCTAAATATATTCACCAATATATTATAAATTTACTAGATAAAATTACCATTTTGCTCCTCACAAGCCTAGATGAACAGATTACCATCAATTGACAATAATTTCATTCACCTACAATTATACACCCTATCCATCCACCAATACCTTCGAAGAAAAACCTACTCAATCATTTCAATTAATTTACTTTTCAATAATTATAGTTTTGATAATTCATCGTTAGATAACAATGAATTAATTTTCAAAGCACTGGTACAATATTGTATTCAATCCACGTAAAATCTGAACTGTCTAAACTAGTAAATTGTACAACTGTTGTGATACATATCTATGGAAACATCAGTTATAAATGGCATCACCTTCTAAGGTGTCTGAACCAGATGATAGGATTTCTAGATATTGAACTTCAGTTAGCAAATGTCACACAGCGATCATTATGGTAGCAATGAGAACATGGATTGAATTATATTTGTGAAGGAATGGAGGACATTTTGGAGTCGGTAGATAGTGAGGAATAAATATAGATTAAATATATATTTCACAATGGGTTGTAATGATATATTATAAATTAAAAGGATAATCGTGTTTTTCGTATTAAAAAATAATCTTCGTAATTTTATGTTTGTGCGCAAGAATACTTTTGAGACCGTTTACTATAATCACTATTGCATCAATATAGATGAATAAATAGTTTTAAAATTTTCACCATTCATGTAAAAAAAAAGTAGACAAACACAATAGTATTTTTAGACGCTAGTAGTTTTTGAGATTTATTAATTCAAAGTTCAGTTCCAGTTTTTTTGACCCACCCTGTACGCTGTACAGTGTAAATACATTAATTAAAATACTTCATGTACGTATATACTCAGCCTATTACGTTCATGTTTACTGACGATTAATGAAGCTAAAAACAAGACCAGTATATTCTTCCTATCGACATATTCAACTACTTTTCCAATGTGTGGGTGGATGAGTGTATTTTTCTTTGATTCATTTTAATTTTCTAATTTGCTAAAGGCACAGGAATACTTCGAATCTTAACTACAGATGGTATGCTAGTGAAACTAGAAATTAATTACAGTTAATTTGAAAATCTGATTTTAAAGCAGGAAATCTGTCGGTCTGAAGAGGGAGAGGAGAGGCAAGTTTATCGTCATAACTTTAGACCTTTGGTTGCCGAAAAAAAAAAACATTTTAAGTTTCAAAAAGTATCTCGGATAGAAACTAGCAATTGACTTTTGAGAATAAAACTAGTTCATTGAAATAAAATTAATTTATATTCTTTATAGCATGGTGAAACATTTAAAAAAAAAACTTGTAATCATATTTTATATATCAATAAAATTCTAAGCAAACATGGATAATAATAATATGGTATCCATTGAATGAATAATTCCACAATATCCCGATTAAATAAACATTAACAATGAATAAAAGTGTGATCACAATTTATTATGGTGTAGGCATTGTCAATCATTACCTTTGCAAATTTGCGGACGCTCATATTTTACCCGGCAATTTTTCATAAATTTATATAATTATTCATATATTTATCATCTTGTTATTCGCATAACTGAAAAAGTGTTCAACCAAATTGCCTGAAATTTGGTGAAATGATTTGTCAATGTCCAGTGAGTACACGGAAAATTACCAGGCAGAAAACTGCCGAAGCGGAAAACTGCCAGGCGGATAAACTGCCGAAGCTGAAAACAGCCAAGCGGAAAACTGCCAAGCGGAAAACTGCCAGGCGGAAAACTGCCAAACGAAAAACTGCCAGTCACTTATTGGCAATTTATGTATTCTTTACTTTTGATATACACATTCTAAGAATTTTTTAATTCATAAAAAAACAGTGTTAGCCATTCGTCGAGTGATAAAGGAGGCATTTATTTTTTTACAGATATAACTAAAGTATGTAGATTATTGAATTACTTATTATTCAATGGAAAATAGTATTTCAACAAAGCTACTTTATTAAACACACAGTAAACCAAATTCAGTACACAAAAAAAAAATTATAATTACCATTTTCGACTTAATTGTTAAGTCGCATACATTTAAAAAAACATGTAGGATTTTATATGTTTATAAGATTTATAATATATATCTTGTATATTATAAATTAAGTGTATGTTACATCACTTATATGTATGTTCAATATTTATACATTTACAATTTTATTCTCCATAGCATTAACACCTTCAATTTTACAATTTTCATTTATTTGTAAAAGTATTATTAATTTATATGTAGTCCAATTCGATAGAGTGAAATTGTAAGAGAATTAGGTTGGTAGTAGCAGATTGATAATCATAGATAATATGTTGCAAATTTTAAATATTTCACAAACATCGATCGAATTTGTCTTATAATGAGTACAACCGAATATTGAGCTTGAGGATTGTTCAATTATCAAATTATAAACAAAATGAAATAATTAGACACTAAACCCGTAATGAAATGATAATGTAGAGATGCTATGTGTAAACAAAGAAACTGTACTCTGTCCCAAATACAATCATATCTTTGTTTTTTCTTCTTTTAGTATTTCCTAAGAAAGGTTTTATTTTTTAATTTATATCGTGTATTTGATTTTTTGCTGTAATATTTACATAATAATATATTTTATGTATTTTTCTAATAAAAAAAACAATTATATTTTTGTTTTGTATACTAAGTAAATATGAATGTTCCCTCAACTCCTTTTAACTAATAGCGAACGTCGTGTTTTATAAATCAAAATGTTATCACTGACTAATGTCATTAAAATAAGTAACTGACTGGCAAGTTTCCGCCTGGCAGTTTTCCGCTTTTGCAGTTTTCCGCTTTTGCAGTTTTCCGCCTGCCACTTTTCCGCACACCGTCCAGTGACCTTCTGGTAGAATTTTGGGAGCGACTCGGTAAAAGTTCAAAGTCATAGTCATTCATAACTCAAAAATTTTAGAACCATATAGCAGAGGTGACCGGTCCATTCGCCGAGAACACATTGGGTGCACGACACTTTCGACGAAAATTACAATTATTTAAGAAGGTAAACAAATTTATCCCATATGTCCAGATGAAATTACATATAGATGAACTTACATAAAGTGTATAAATTACTTTACAATATTCTACATAATTATTGGTTAACTTTTTGGAATTTACGTTAACTTAATTAACTCGTATAATGTTATTGCTGCATTATTTGTGTCAGTTTATTAACTCTTTGTTAATCCTATTTTCTGTATACAATTATCAGTTACAAAAGAGAAAGATTTTTTTGTGTTGGTCTCACTTTATTTTAATCTTTCTATATACATTTTAGAATCAGTCTGCTATTGTGTTTTCACAGACGTGGTAGGTGATTTTATTCATGGAGCCATTTTTGTTTACGACTGCTTCTTCTAGTCCTTTGCAATTAATTTCATTTTGACGTTAGCGATATGGTAAACGAAATGATCGAAGCAGACATTAAGCCCCCACAAAATTTATTTAAAAACTTTTATAAAGGGACTAAAAACAAGCATTTGTATGTCATTAAAAACAGACAATTAATTACCGTTTAATTTATATTTAATAAAAGATTTGATCAATTTTAAATACTCATTTAACACATGATGTTCAATAAAAATAAATTTTTGTAGTAAACCTTAGTCTGTTAAAATATTGTCATATTTTCGCTGAATGTGTCGTGCGACGAAAGTGTTTTCGGCGAATATGTTTTCGGTGAATTTACCTAGAACCATATTGCATGAAACTTGGTGGAACGATTTCTCAATATACACGGACCATTTTGTTAGATTTTGGGAGCGATCGGGTCTAAGGTCAAAGATCAAGATCAAGGACATTTATAACTCAATAGCTCAAAAAGTATCCAACCAAATTGTCTGAAATTTGATGGGACGATTGATCATTATTCAGTTACCAGTTTATTAGATCTTGGGAGCGAACGGGTAAAATGTTGAGGTCAAAGTCATTTACAAGAGTGCACATAATCTAGTTCTAAATTAATTTAAATGATGCTATCTTTTTTGACGTGATATTCATTCTTGCATTTCTAAACCATCACATGGATTATAGCTAAAGGCTATAAAATCTGGAAAATAAGCAGTGTAAAGCAAATTCCATTCACTTCTGGAGAGTTCACTCATGAACTCAGCGTAAGATTTCTTCTTAGTGGAGACATTCATTTGTTCTCCTCCTGTTCCTCTGACATCTTTTACTCTTTTGTCTTCTTCCAGTAAATCCAAGTGAAGCTCATAGATGGGAGGTAAGTCCAAAAGTTCTTCGATGAAGATTAAATCTTGCTGCAACGTCTCAACCTAGAAATCGAAAAGCACCAATTTAACAATTAATAGTTAGTTATTTGGATTTTATATACAGAGTCATCAATATTTAGCATCACAAATAAAAAAACATTGTATTTATGAAATGAAACGGTGCTAAGACAATTCATCGCCGGACAATTATTTGTCCCCGGGCAATTCGTCGCCGATTGGAAATAAAAGAGATAAAATTTATGATATTATTATAACTTTTGAAAATTTAAACTAAAACTAGTAAATTTGAAATTACATTTTTTTATCTATAGAATCACTATAACAAGACTAAAGTGTAACATAATGTAAACCGTAAATTTATCTTTGATGGCAGTACAAACAATTGATTCATTATTGCCATAGCAATTGTAAAACAAAAAACTAACAAATTATGTTAAAAATTTGAAGTAAACTCTAGGCTAAAATATATCAGATTTGAGATATGAAAATTAACGAAATTTGGTCTAAATTTTATATTGTGTGTAACAGCCTTCAAAAGAAATATTTTATTATTTGCATCGTAATTGCTGAACACCTTTAAGATATGTTTATTCTAAACCCTGTATTTTCTTTCTTAATGGAATTTAAAATTTTGATAATGTTATTGAAATTTATCATTTAAAACAGCAATGAAAACCCACACATACGGATGAATAACTTAGCGAACAATTCACTGACGAGTAGAAAGATAGTACTGTCCTTTTCAATAAAAATATTATCATAATAAAACATAATTATATATATAAGTATTGATTTTATTTGTAATTATCAATATATTATTAGATAAAATTACATTATACCAACCACTTATTTTGTTTAAAAAAAATTAGCCCCTGTAAATGATGCAATTTTACCAGCTATAATTATATTATAAATTTTATCTCTTTTATTTTCAATCGGCGATGAATTGTTCGGCGACGAATTGTCCGGGAACAAATTGTCCGGCGACGAGTGGCCGGACACCAATGAAACATATACTAGGAGTAACACAGGTGGAATATTGCGTGACCGGAAATTTCACCGTAAGAAAATTCGCCGCAAGAAATTTTCGCCGTCAGGAATTTTCGGCGTAAGGATTTTTTTAACTCTCTACTTGAGAGCCTCAGACAAATTAAGTGATCACCACCTTAATTGTTAGAATTGAGAGAGTCACAATAGTTTAACAAGACACTTGATAGCAAACAATAACAATTTCATACAAAGAAAAAACAAAATTGAATGGACAGTAGAACCTAATTATTTGTTCTAAGATTGTTCTTTTTTTTCATTACCATGTTTATCAATTTTAATAACGCTACTTGCAATTTTATAAGATGGCGCTAGGGTTATGCTCTTCAACTACGAGGTATTATATTTTTGTGTTAGGTAGTCTAGTAGGCTTCATTTACTATCACCTCTTCATTTTCTTCTTCCATCCGTGAGTGCAGCCACCGGTACTTGTGTCATTTTTCGTCACATTCCTTGGTATGTGACTGCATTCACGTAGTAGCTTTTCTGCATCCATGAGCTTTATCACCGACGGTTCATGAAGCTTTGTTTACGAAGCCACATTACTTTCTGACTGCTTCTTCCACTCCCATGTACTTAATTTCCTTTTGACATAAGTAATATTGCATTTAATTGGTTCCAAAACAAACGTTAAACCCATACTAAAATTAAATTTAAGTAAAACTAAAATCAGATTAAAGGCCCTATTCATATATAAATAGTCTGCTTTCTCTTTTTATCAGTCCTATTAACGGGGGTTAGAGAAGGACTCTAGTAATTTAGTGATTACTTTAAATTATTTGTCTGTGTTTCTTAAGCCGAGAATTAAAAATAATCTTTACGGCGAAAATTCTTTACAGCGAAAATTCCTTGCGGCGAATTTTCTTACGGTGAATTTTCTTGCGGCGAAATTTCCTACGGCGAATTTTCTTGCAGCGAAAATTCCTAGTACCGGAATATTGTTGCAGAATGACTAAAAGTTTAGTGTAAATAACATTTGCTCAACATATCCTCTAATGGAATCAGTGAGGAATGGGAACACTGGAAAAGTACCTACAGAAGTCACGAATATCATGCATAGGTATTTTGACTCATTCTTTAGGAAATTTTTCCTTCTGTGCCGCCAAACTTTTGTGATGTGTAGCTGTGGTATTACTCTCAAGATAAAACTAAATAGCAAATTCGAGAGGATTCAAATCTGGTGATGAAGGGGGCCATTCCTTCTTGGAAATAAAGTTGGGCACATTGGCCAATATAGCTACTTCTGCGTCTTTTAGTTACTTGTGAGAGTGTCGAATCTTGTTGAAATGACCAAGGATATTTTTAAAGGTGTTTTTACTCCAGGACAACCATGAACTACGAAAAATGTAATTTTGGTAATTTTCTTGGTTGTGTTTCACACATTGATGCAGAAAAACTAAAAACCTTCCAGTTTCTGTGACAGCTGCCAAGACCAGCACTGACGCCACCCCTTATCTCTGTGTGTCTACCCGAGGTCTTACCTCACCGTCAAGTGACCAAACACGATCATTCTGGGTATTCACATACTGCTCAACGTCGAATTTCTTTTCGTCACAGAAAACAAGGTTAGACAGCGTGCCTTCCTCAAGGCAGGATAGGATAATTGATAGGATAGGATAGGATCTTGCTAAGCGTTTCTCGACAGTCTTCACATGTTTGAATGTGGACATCTTCAGAAAACTATGATTGAAGAACCATAAAAAATGGTCCAATACGAATACCTTTTTCCTCCTTTGCCCGTTTTTAGATGGATCTCTGTTTTTTTTTTCTCTGGTAGCCCTTATCAGTTTGAAAGCCATAACAATATATTAGGGCGGCCTTGTCCTATTCAATTTTTCACATTCCCAGTTTCTTCATATTTTTTAATAGTCCTCCAGACCAGCATTCTGATAACTTTCAAGTCATTACAAATTTCTTGTTTAGGCTTCCCTGCCATAATAAGCTCAATATTTAAAATTCTTTCAGCAATAGTTAAATTTAAACACACAGAACTATGTAGATTTATTGAGAAGTGTCGAAAATTAAGTTACATTGGAAAAAATTACAAAATATTCAAATTGAAATTAATTGTAACGCCAAATATTGATGATCCTGTAGTTGGAAATATTATAGGTCCTCTAACAAACTATTCCATTACTATTATTGTACATAGAACTAAAGGTACGTTTTGCATGCAGCGATTGTTGCGATCATCGCTCAGCCATGATCGTCCAGCAATAGGAATACATTGAATTATAGCTTGGCAATAATTGCTCGTAGCAAAACAGCTCCATAGGAATAGCATTGAACTAGTGCTTAGCGATAATCACTAGGCGATACTCGCAACTAACTATCGCTGCATGCAAAACTTACCTTAATATCTGGGATCGCTAATCTGAAAATCGAGTAAAATTTGGTTCATTACATATATTTTTGTATACTTTTAAAGCTTTTGATTATCTGTGTAGAACAATAGTACGATACACATAATATGACGCCGAAGAAAAAGATCGGACACGCTTTATATTGAATTCGAATTATAGTTGTTTTAACAAAACATTTAATATTTAATCTTGAATAAAAGAGCATATATACAGTTATTTATCATTGAATCAGTTATCGTTTTCACTATTATTAATTAAATCTTTTTAACTTTTCTATCCACAATTCTGTAAAAAAAATCTTTTTCTTTTTTGAAGAAAAGCCAGATCCTCCACTATTTCATTATTATCTTGCACCTCGGAAAGCAAACAAACCTTAAAAACTACTATATAGTGAATGTGTTATATAGGCTAATATTTTAGGTGAGTGTTTTCTTTTATCTTTGCTCTACTAAAACTTGTTTATTTAATTATTTATTCTTAATTGTTGAATGTATTTAATGTAGAAGTTAGTTAATCGTTAAAATTCCTTATAAATTTACACTGTCTCTACAGCTGTAAAATCTAGATTGAGTTTAGAAGCCTATGCTTAATTTTTAAACGTTATTTCTTCTGAATACCGTTCAACTTCCTTACCCAAAATATAATTTTGTAAACTGTGAAATTTAGATTGTTGGCGTAAAGATTTTTCTATGATTTTTCTTTAAATTAATATATATATATATAGGATAGCTGTTGTTGTTGAACTAATATTAATTTTTCATATTTTTCGGTACCCTTCAGGTACCATCATCACCATGTCGTACCTCTTAAAAAAAAGAAATTAAATGATATTTCACCTTAATATATACCAACACCTTTCACTACCTAAAAATTCTCTAACGCCATTCAAAGTCGGGCGGCTATATTACATAATCTCTTATACCTACATAACCAAGAACTATTCACAAGATTTACATCTCACCTTGACTATGACATCGTATTCCATTTTACAGGTAACGCATTTCAAACTTTGTTGTAGGTAGTGTGGCTCGATTACACCCAGGCATCTCCAGCTTTTCTTGCACTTGTAAATACTCTCTGTAATGGCCAAGACAAACCCCCTGAACGAAGGTACCTTCAGATTTTTATCTAAGGTCAACCTCTCCCGTGCCTTGATTGGTCGAATACATTTGAAAGACTTCTTTTGATCTTCAGGTAATATTTCGTTCATAATCTTTCTGACTTCTGTTGTAGACATCACAGAAAACTCCATCATACGTTTGTACAACAGAGGCGTCTTTTTCTTGTAATGAGGATTTTCCATTATTTTGTCATTGTAGCAAGACATGGCCCTGGACATATAAATATGTAATATCATTAAAAATAATTAAATCTAGATTTTTAAGGATAATTTCATTTGGTGAACGGACAACTTCCATACGGACAACTTCCATACGGACAACTGCCATGCGGACAACTGCCATGCGGACAACTGCCATGCGGACAACTGCCATGCGGACAACTGCCATGCTGACAACTGCCATGCTGACAACTGCCATGCGGACAACTGCCATGCGGACAACTGCCATGCGGACAACTGCCATGCGGACAACTGCCATGCGGACAACTGCCATGCGGACAACTGCCATGCGGACAACTGCCATGCGGACAACTGCCATGCGGACAACTGCCATGCGGACAACTGCCATGTGGACAACTGCCATGCGGACAACTGCCATGCGGACAACTGCCATGTGGACAACTGCCATGTGGACAACTGCCATGTGGACAACTGCCATGTGGACAACTGCCATGTGGACAACTGCCATGCGGACAACTGCCATGCGGACAACTGCCATGCGGACAACTGCCATGCGGACAACTGCCATGCGGACAACTGCCATGCGGACAACTGCCATGCGGACAACTGCCATGCGGGCAGACAACTGCCATGCGGGCGGACAACTGCCATGCGGGCGGACAACTGCCATGTGGACAACTGCCATGCGGGCGGACAACTGCCATGCGGGCGGACAACTGCCATGTGGACAACTGCCATGTGGACAACTGCCATGCGGACAACTGCCATGCGGACAACTGCCATGCGGACAACTGCCATGCGGACAACTGCCATGCGGACAACTGCCATGCGGACAACTGCCATGCGGACAACTGCCATGCGGACAACTGCCATGCGGACAACTGCCATGCGGACAACTGCCATGCGGACAACTGCCATGCGGACAACTGTCATGCGGACAACTGCCATGCGGACAACTGCCATGCGGACAACTGCCATGCGGACAACTGCCATAGTGGACAACTGCCATAGTGGACAACTGCCATAGTGGACAACTGCCACGCGGACAACTGCCATAGTGGACAACTGCCATAGTGGACAACTGCCATAGTGGACAACTGCCATAGTGGACAACTGCCATAGTGGACAACTGCCATAGTGGACAACTGCCATAGTGGACAACTGCCATAGTGGACAACTGCCATAGTGGACAACTGCCATAGTGGACAACTGCCATAGTGGACAACTGCCATAGTGGACAACTGCCATAGTGGACAACTGCCATAGTGGACAACTGCCATAGTGGACAACTGCCATAGTGGACAACTGCCATAGTGGACAACTGCCATAGTGGACAACTGCCATAGTGGACAACTGCCATAGTGGACAACTGCCATAGTGGACAACTGCCATAGTGGACAACTGCCATAGTGGACAACTGCCATAGTGGACAACTGCCATAGTGGACAACTGTCATAGTGGACAACTGCTATAGTGGACAACTGCCATGCGACAAACTGCCATGCAATATATTATAATTTTATATTGGGTGAATTGTAATGCGCTTGTAAATCTAACCTTTTATGGAATTTATTTGATGTGAAGTATAGTATTATCTTAACCTAAAAATTAAGTATAATATTAATCGTATCGTCCGAAATAATTTTTGCATAAAGAAGTAAGAAAATTAATATTGACGGTAGATTCAGAATTTAAAGTTGAAGTATACTAAATTCATTTGTTTTTCAAATCATATTTAACCCATTTAGCTCCTTAAACAATCAAATGGTTGACGAGGAGGGGAAAATCTATAGATGCAAAACTTTCTTTTCCAACATTTCAAAATACAAAGAATAGTACAAACACAAGCTTTACAGGTCAAAATTTCCAGTTAGTGTGATTTTGCATTTCATTATTTACGAATTTTCATTGGGTTAATTAATTTTTTTTATTTGTAAAAACAATCTCTTCTGCTAGATTCATGATTAGAAACTGAAATAGTATTTATCTTATTTCTATGTTAAAAAAAATTCTTACAAAGAACACTTTACTCAGTAACTTTGAAATTTGAATTTGTTTTTTCTATGATTTCTTTGTTTCTAGCTCCCACCGATCAGAAACATGTCTAATAAATATTTGAATAGTGTCAAAATATGAGAATAATTATTACTGAAATATGTTTTATTAAGTTTGTTATTATACTAATAACAAATCAATATTTTAGTTAACTCATATATGGCTAGTGTTGTGTGAAAGCAACTTTAAAATAGTAAGGTGCAAAACCACACTCACTGAAAAATTTTAACCTGTAAAGCTTTTGTTTGTACTATTCTTTGTATTCTGAAATGTTTAAAAAAATAAGTTTTGTATCTAAAGATTTCAATCTTTTTGTCAACCATTTGATCATTTAAGGCGTAAAATGTGAAAGAAAATGATTGTAACAATGAAAGAAATCTAGTATTACTTCAGTATTAATTTCAATGCTTCTTCATTCATAATTTCTTACTATACAATTAACATTTTCATACTAAAATTTTAGGTTAAAATAATAATATATTTCACATCAAATTAATTCCAAGAAATGTTAGGTTTACAAGTGCTTTAAAATTCACCCAAAATAAAATTATAATATATTGCATGGCAGTTGTTCGCATATCAGTTGTCCGCATGGCAGTTGTCCGTACACCCATTAACACAACTGCTTACCATCCTCAATCCAATAGAATGATCAAACGATTCCACAGGCAGCTGAAAGCATCATTAATGGCTTAGGAAGAACCTACCAACTCTTTAGCATGCTTTGGCAAAACACTTAGCATGCTCTGGCAAAAAAATTGCTCTGGCAAAACACTTTACAACGGCAAGTCCTCCAGAACACTTCACTACACTGACGGGGTACCGCAGGGCTCTGTACTCTCACCCACACTCTTCAACCTATACCTTCACGACCTCCCTACGCCAACACACACCTCGGTTTACACTCTTTCATACGCAGATGATGTCACCATCATCTCACAACACCCCAAGCACGAGACTGCTGCCAACAATTTACAAACATACATCTACTCATTAGAAGACTGGCTAGAAACAAACAGATTAAAGGTCTCCACAAACAAATCTTCTGTTACCTTAGTTACACCCTACACCCTTGAATACAGAACCCATCCAAACATTACACTCAACAACACTCCCCTTCCCATTAACAACACGCCGAAAATCCTTGGAGTTACACTCGACCGCGGCTGGACGTTCAATCACCACATAACTGACATTAACAACAGAGCCAAGCAAAGACTGAACGTCCTCCGCGCACTCACTCACACAACTTACGGACACTCCAAGGAAGACATAACAACACTATACAAACAGTTCATCAGACCCATCCTCACTTACGCCCACACAGCCTGGTCACCTGACATCTCCAACACCCACTTACAGACACTCCAAAAAACACAAAACGCTGCACTCCGTATTGCCACCGGTTGTACACAAACAACACCCACACACCACCTACACACAGAAACACGAGTCCTCCCTCTCACCTCACACATGGACATGAGGGGCACACATTTTTACACTTCCACACTAGACCCCTCACATCCCCTACAATACATGCAAACTGAGAGGAGGACACACCACTCCCTCCACACACTACAGACACCTCTACACCACTCTCCCTCCCACACCCGACAACACTTCTCTTCACAAACACATACACACCACTTTCACACAAAGAGCTCTAGCTTCCTCCCTTCCCAACAAACTCCTTGGGTCTAGGCCTCCAGCCATCGACCCTAGTGAGTTGGCCATGTCTCGTCGAATTAGGGTTACCCTATCACGTCTGAGATGTGGCCACCATCCTTCCCTTCCTCACTACACGCACAGGATTGGGAGATCGGACTCTGATCGGTGCGACTTCTGTCGAGCCGATCAGGGCACGATCTCTCAAATTCTAACACAATGTCCGTCACTACACCTACACAGGACTACACACAACATACACTCACTGGAGCACCTTTAGACCCATCCTCAGGCAGTTATTAACTTCCTGAGTGATGCGGGTTTCCCTTAGGCCCACACATCCCCACACAGTGCCTCGGGTGGCTGAAACCCGGGGCGCCCCTGGCCGCCCCTCCGTCCCGGCGAGGATGTTGGGGAGGTTATACAACAACAACAACAACAAAATTGTTGATTGGAAATGAGTTATTTTTGGAGATTTCAATTTATTTTCATTTCGTTAGTTAACTATTTATATTGTAAATAAAGATCGAATTAAATTTGATTTATAAGTTTGTCTATATGTATATATTAATTAACATATAGTGTATCCTATACCTTGACTATGCTGACTTACCGCTGGAAAGGATGTCGAACAACTGGAAAGGCTAGGTCCGTCTCTCTGTGTATCAGTGGGTAATTTTTTTCACTTGCAAGAGGACACTTGTAATTTTTAATCAGACGGTGTTCATGAATGCTTTTTATGATCTTCGTGTAGCCATCCATCACAGTTAACAGTTGAAGAGCATTCAGGTAATGAATAAGGGAAGTAGAAGCTGCCTTGTTAAGTAAAGTTCAAATTAATAGTCGGTGTGCAGACGATTCGACGACAGACGTTTCGTCGACAGACGTTTCGTCGACAGGACGTTTCGTCAACAGAACTTTTTGTCGACAGCACGTTCCATCGACAAATTTTCGTAAAGGGGATTTTAACACAATCTTAATGTTAGAAAACATGTACTTTAACAGAATAATGATATATGTCAAACAATCAAATTACAAAATAGAATAACAGTAAGGAGGAAAACTATTTAAATATATTTCAGTCGTTTTTCTACTTAAAATACTGAATGAAAACTACTCAATAATAACAAATTATTTTATAAGTAATTCATTAATTTTGGGTCAAGTTACGTTTGTGATTTTTAAAATCTAAAACAAATTCCTCTCAATAATAATTTACGTAATAAGATTAATGTCGTCGGATTTGTCATTGACAAGTCATTTTCAGTCGGTAAATGCCCACTGTTCGACTACTGCGTTTGTTCGGTAATTGAATGCTATTCCTAGATTGAATTGAAATATTTTATTTAAGAAACTCGTGGTTGAATGTTTATCGGTAATTGGGTTATTGTTTCACCAAAAAGTGATTCTTTGATACCATTAGTTGGCTTTGAAATCGAAAAAGTTCAGAGTTTTCAAACGATATCCCATTTTTTGAATTTTGATCATGTAAGAAAAACAAATTACAAATTCTCTCCAGGTTCCAAGTTTATTACATAATATTAGGAAATAATATTTTCTTAATAATATTCTATCTCAAAGTACTCGGAAAGACACCTTTGCCCCAGCAAACACGGCAAGATTTCGATACGAGGCTACTTATTCATAGACAAAGAATTGAAATTTCGAATGTTCTCCTTTAGTTTGCAATGATTTCATTGTTTGGTACGAGTTTAGTCTTGCTTATTGAATTGCCGATTTTTTTCAAAAGAATTTAGTATCATTTATTATTTCTGGTTTATTATATTGAAGTAGAAAAGAGATTGATTTTTTTCAATAGTTTTACTCCTTACCATTATTCCATTTTGTAATTTGATCGTTTGATACATTATTCTGTTTTAGCTAGTACATATTTTTAACATTGGAGACTTTTAATATCCCGTTTAAGTAGATTTGTCGACGAAACGTATTGTCGATGAAACACCTTTCGACGAAACGTCTGTAATTCGAATAGTTAAATAGTACACCAAAAGAAATTAAATTTGAATTAAGTTGTATCTTACCTTTGCATTTTTGCACACTGTCACATTTTGGGTGTTTTCTTGATAGAAAGTATTGTAACCATTAAAAGGTACCATAAGTTCAGTTGGTGGATTTTCTCGACATGCTTCTCGTACAGACTTCACTCTTTTCATCATCTCAATAAACCGTTCATCATCCTGAAGAAATATTTTGGAATCATTTATAATTGAAAAGCCAATCAAGCTTTAAACATTTTAGGTGTCTGTAGCCTGCAAGATATGATGTAGATTGAATTAGATAATTCATTTTAGGTATGTGTATCATTTCATAAAGGCGGTGCAGTCAAATCGATACAGAACATTAAATAATTTAATATTAGTATATTTGGGCTTTTATAAAGATTACTAAATACGAAGAGGCGCCTGTACGTGATAAGATTTTGGAGAGAGTGGCCATCTTTGTTTACAATTATTGGCAATGATTTGGTACAACAATTATTGAATATTTAATATTGGTTGAATAAAACTAGCTAAACTATTTTAAAGTTAAACTAAAAATTCAACTTTAATATGTTAAAGTTACATTGAAGAGATCGCACATATTATTAAACTTCTAATTTACAATTTACCAATTTAAACCTAGAAATTTAGAATACACGGAGAAAATTCCGCCGGGCAAAAGTCCGCCTGGCAAAATTTCTGTCTTCATTAAGTACGATATTTATTGTATATAACATATCATAAATCGAATTCAAAGTATATAAGAAACATTATATAAGCTATTTTTGGCAAGTACATTGAGTACAGTTCCTGAAGACCACCTCTCTTTTGGAGTGGGCAGACACCCATTCCACTATCAGACTCTAACATCTGTGTAATTATATGTGATGATATTTAAGAATTTCAGTAACCCCTCTATAAATGGACGTACGTCATCATATATGCAGAGGTGGACACAGCGCTGCTACTTATAGCGCAGGCCAATAGCGGCGCTACTTTTTGTGTAGCGCTAGTGGCAGCGCCGCTACTTCTCTGCTAATATAGCGGAAGCGGCAGCGCCGCTACTTTTTTCAGAAGCGATAGAGGTTTTTCGCGCTACAGCGCTGCTGCTTCTTTTTAAATAAAAAATGTTAAAGTTATCTGAGGAATCTAGATAAAAGTCTATACAAGTGCGCGACCCTAGATAGCTAATCAGTTAGAAGTGATATTCATACAAATCTGCCAGGCGCGTAAACAAGGGGGGGGGGGGCATTTGGGTCAGATGCCCCCCCCCTCTTGAGGTCTGAACTTCTCAGAAATAGATCTACAGATTAATAAAAATATATGGATTGATCCTCCAAATTGAAGAAATGTCAATTATTTGATTATTTTTAATTGCTTTTGACATGCTTGAACAATATATTCTATCAAAATCGTCATTTTTAAATTGCGAAATGGGAGAAATTAAATTGCTTTAAGTCATATTATGTATAAGCCATTTTGTCCATATAGAGAGTGGATTTCTATCACCCTATTAATATTTGTAAAATAACCTTATTGTATATATTAAATAGTTGTATATATTCATTGATTTATGTACCATTTAGTTCTTGTATATATTATTAGGTTTCTTGCTTATTATTAAGAGTTTTTCATATAAAAATAATACTAATAATTATCATTAGATATATGATAAGAATTACTCTACTAATTATACCACCAGATGGCTTCACATCACTTTATTTTGTAAGGCCTACTTCTTAGCAGTAGAGCCTGATATGAGGCAGTCAAACACGAGATCTCTCATTCGATTAACATCAAACTATTGTGCTCGTCTAAAACTAACTATCATCTTGTGTACGCTCTTCTAATCGTACACTCACTCCAAAACACCTTCTTCTTCAACAGTTCGCCGAAAATTCATGCTTTCCAAAGATAAATGGAAGGGTGGCTAAATCTTACTGCTTGAAAAAGTTCACAAGAGTTCGTGGTCTATTCAATGAAACTGGTTCTATTCACAAGAAAAAGCATATAAAAACAAAAACAAAGAAACACAAATTGCGATTCAGGAGGTGAAGAGTTTTTTTGAAAACACCACTAGTTTTTCTCTCAGAAAAGCTTTTTAGCAGATTTCATCCACACCAAAACCACGTGGTGGAGGATCGTCATGCATTCATTTAGTTTCCGTTTTTATCATTGACCATTAACGAAAACCACATAAATAGCGGTTTTGTGAGTGGATTATGCATCAACCATCCAACATTGCCAATTGAATCGTTTGGACAGACGAAAAGTTACTTTGCCTCCATCAAAAACACATCGAAAAAATACGAATGAAAATCCTCGAAATATCTGGAAAACAAATGATAGGTTTGATGCTAAGGTAATGATCTTCGTTGCAATTATTAATGGAATGGTTCCAATTGTTCAAGCATTCCTTAACGAATATGGCAACTTGTTACCAGTTAATGGTTTTCAAAACTCTGATTGCTCCAGCCCGTTATTTATTTGGCCCAGCCTGCAACTTCTTCACTTTGGTGGATGCAAGACAACATTGCACAAATGCAGCTCTAGAATTAAAGGAATTTTTTTGAGGTCGAGTGATTAGCAGAAGTACGGAAATAAAATTCCTGGTCAGCACACGGTCTAGATCTCAACTCTTTGGACTTTTGCATATGGACTGCTGAACAAACTCGAGTTTATAAGTTCATATATATAAAAAAAAAACAGATCACAATGAGTCTCTTATACAATGTGCTCAAATCTCCGTTCAAAAATATAACAATAAGACTCTCAAGAAAGTATGCAAGAATGTTCTGAAGCGTGCATCGTTCTGTCTTCACATCGGAGGGAGTCATTTCCAACAACTTTTGTAGGACATCAGGATATGTAAATAAAATAAAAATCCTTTCTTTTCCTTCGAAGTGATGCATCTATAATGGTATTTGACTTATTTTTAAGTGCTTTTAATTCGCAATTAAAAAATTACGTTATCTGATGAAACACAGTTTAGTAGTATTGGTTTTGATTATTTTTGCTGCAGCCAATGATTGAATATTGTGATTAAGTTAATAACTATCAGTCTATTAGACTTGATATACAGCTTATGGACTATACAATACATCCACTGACACACTGTGTTCCGTCAGAAACGACATTTTTAAATTGCGAATTAGAAGCACTTCTAATGCATCAATTGTCATCATAGATACACCAGGAAAGGAAAGTATTATTATAAAACATTTTTTGTCCTATATATATGGCTATATCATATGAACCACATCTCCTGTGGCCCTACAGAAATGACCTCCTCCAGCCTGAAGACAGAACGAAGGGAACTTCGAAACATTCTTCCAAATTTCTTAGGGGTCTCCGGGTTATACCTTTCAGCGAAACTTTAAACACTTTGTAAAAGAGACACAATGGAATATTCTTTTTCATATATAAACTCGAGTTTGTGCAGCAGCCAAGAAGTAAAAATCCAAAGGGTTGAGATATTGATTGTGTGCTGGCCAGGAATTTTCCGTTCATCTGCTCGACCTTTAACCTTTTCAATGAGAAATTCTTTAACTGCATTTGTTCAATGTGGTGGAGCGCCGTCTTGCATCCACCAAAGGGAAGAACGAATTGCAGAATGGCCCAAATAAGGGGTACTAGTTTGGTATGCGATCTATGAGGTTAATGTGATCTGATAATGCATTAGTATTTTTATTTTAATAATTATGATAATTTTTCTTTTTAAGTAACAGTGATACAAAACGAACAATATAGACGAGATGATATTGTCACAATGCACTAAAATTAAAAGAAAAAATCATATATTAATTGCTTATTTTTACTTCAAATTCAAATAAGTTTGGTAGGATGTAGTTTATATAACGATATTTTTTTGAAGTATTTCCATAATAAGGCTTTGCATATGTAAATGGAATATAATTATTTAAGAAAATAAAATACTATATATATATATATTTGGTATCTCGTATACCTGTTTGTATCTTCTATATTTGCTAATAAATTCTAAATAGATCGCATGCCAAACCAGTAAATGATGATCAGATCGCATAAGCAAACTAACACCAAATAATGTCCTGTAGCAATCTGAGATATGAAACACCATTAACCGATGACAAGTTCCCATCATCATCAAGGAATGCATGGAAGATTATATCCATTCAATTAATAATGGCAACAAAGATATTACTTTAGCATCATACCTATCATTTATTCCGTTGATATTTATGGTTGGTGAAAGCAGAGTTATGGTTGGTGAAATCTGCTGAGAAACTGGGGGTTCTGGGGGGTTCTTGATAGAAACTCTTCACCTCCTGAATCACTGTTTCTGTTCTTTTTGGTTTTGTTATCATTTGCTTTTCTTGTGAATAGAACCAGTTTCATTGAATAGACCACGAACTCTTGTGAACTTTTTCAGGTGGTAACATTTAGCCGCCCTTCCAATTGTCATGGAGTGAAGCATGAATTTTCGACATACTGTTGAAGAAGAAGGTGTTTTTTCGAACTACAGAGTACAGGACGATGGATTTCTTCTCAAATTCAAAAACTTTTATGGTTTAAGAAAAATGCTAATATTAATAGGATAAAATCCATTCTTTATACTTTATGAACATAATGACGTTCTCCCATTTCGCAATTTATAAAATGACGCTTCTGACGGAACACAGTGTAAGCATGTTCAAAGCAATTAAAATAATCAAATAACTGACCAGTCTGAGGAATTATCCGTAGATATTTTTCAGAAACGTTAATTTTTTTTTAAAGTGCCCCCCATCCCTCCCCCCTTGACTGAATCCTAGATACGCCCCTGAAATCTGCGCAGTACGACCAACTGATATTCAAACAATGTTTCACAGTACGACCATAATAAAGATACGGAATGTGAATATTTGATATTGTGACAAAACCCCCTAATACGATCAACTGACACATTGTCTTACGCTTTTATGGGGATGTCTCCACTTTTTGCTAGCTGCCAATAATACTCGTCCGAATGAGCTGAAACTTTGACATTAGGTGTAAAATGTTAATATATGGTTTTGTTGGTCCAAAACATTTCTCATCTTGGGTCCCCCCTCCCCCGTGGGGGTCGAAAAAACTTTTTTTTTTTTGATCCCCCCCCCCTCCACAGAAAAATTTATAGATGCTAATCTGTTCTCTACTACTATCCTAAGATCGTCTAGACGCCCTTTTTTTTAATTTCGATCTGAATTTTTTTTTATTATTATTTAAAAAGAAAATTATTTTTTGCCAGAAAAAATATTTCCTATCAAAATAAAAAAAGTTAGAGATCGAAATTCCAAAAAAGGGTTTCTAGACGACCTTAGGAATTTCATTCTGAACAGTTTAGCTCCTATTTATTTTTCTGTAGGACCAGCCCCCAATGAGTGAGGCTATTTTGAGCGAGATAATTTCGAGTAAAAAAGTTACTGAGATATTGGAGAAAACAAAAAGAAAGTTGAAAATCATAAAAAAACACCAAAAAAAGGGAGTTTTTCGTCTCGTCAGAGAACTCCAATGTCTCCTAAGCCAACGACGAAACCGTCTACCAAAAATGGGAGGGTAAGCCCATTTTAGCAGGGGAGGAGTACTGTGGCACACCCTAATTTCACCCCCTCCAGTATTCTAAAATAAAATAAAAATTTCTAATATTGCATGCTAAATATGAAATCAATGGAAATTAATGTAACAACTCCTAAAAATCGAATTAAAAAATCAAATAAAAAGAGAAAAGATGAACAAAGAAGTGACTCAAGAGCAGTCAGAGAAAACAGTCAAGTAAATGATCTGAATCTTTTCACAGTTACAACCATCCCCAATTTAATTTATGATATTACACCATTTCTAATTCCCACACTCAACCTCTGAAAACAAAAATAAAATAACTCTACCTATTATATTATCATACTAATGTATTTATATGAATATGATAATAAAACAACTGAAGCCAAATAATCTATATCTATTGTAATTTTTTAGCAATAGCGTTCATGTGTAGTTTAACTGCTAATTTTAAGACAATATCTGGTTTGATTTCCCCTCTTTTCCACCATTTTTAAAAAGCGCTTATCCATCAAATCTGTCTATTTCTGAATTGTATCAGACGTTATCGTCTTTCAAGAGCCTTCAGTATCCTTCCAGAGCTCATCTTTCGATGATAACTTACGTTTTCGCACTTACACATTCTGCTTCAGGATGGAATTAGATTCTTCAATTGGGTTTGAATCTAGAGAGAGACTGGGTCATACCATCAACTTGTCATTGACGAACTTAACTTTTTTTAAATCTGCAGGTTTCCTTTTCAGCTATTGAAAAACTCCACAATTCAAAAAGTTAATATAATTAGCAGAATTTATTTTCACTCCTTCTGGAATCCTGGAAGATCCAACCGGTTCATTTCCAATGGTCCCAGCCCAAATTATCTCACCTCCACTTCCTTATTGACGTCATATTTGTTGGCAATGTGGTGAGGCATGAGGGATCCAAGCTTTAGCTCATCAGTCTGGGCCGTCGAGAGTTTTCACGAATTTGTCTTTGTAGAGTACTATTTGGTAATCAGTCTTAAGATACTTCTCCGCTCATTGGAACCTTGTGTGTATCCTTCGAAAGAGGCCAGGTAACAGGTGAAACATAAGAAGCAATTAGTTTCAATATTCTACGCGAGTGGTTTTTCCACACACACACTCTTAAAAACTGCATCTCTAGTTTCCAATTGTTTCCTCTTGAGTTCTCTCTTGATAAAGGACAGTTATGTCTCGTAGCTATTTTGTATTTGCTCTTATCCTTGCGTGTAATCTTTTTTCAGGGGATCAACATTTAATTTCTACACTGTACGTGGCCGTAATAATAATAAATTCAATTTTACAGCATATAATGATAAATTTTTGGAAAGTAGCGCTGAAACACTGCCGCTACATTTTGCTGTAGTAGAAGCGGCAGCGCCGCTGCTTTTCTGAGAGTGTAGCTGGAGCAGCAGCGCCGCTACATTATTATACATGTAGCAGCAGCGGCAGCGCCGCTGCTTTTCAAAGTAGCGCTGCCCATCTTTGCATATATGTTGGAGGTTGATTGAGGTAAAAAGTATCTAGATGAATTAGTCATCTAAAACTGAACATCCAGATACAACACTGGTACCTCTAAAATGAATTTATGTATTTTGATAGTCATAAACATTCATAATTTATAATAACATTCACTTAAAATTTTCCATTACCCTTATTGGTACATTACAATTATGAATGTTTAAAAAGAATAATCATGAAAAGTATAAGGGATTGTATAATACATTCATGGATCAACTATTATTATTCAAATTTGTGAACAGTCAGCAATTTTATGACATTATGGTACTTGCTTACTTAGTTGTGATACAATTATTATGTACCAAATGGTATCTGCCTACCAACCGATATCTGTAGCCTATCAATAATAAATTGAAACATAGTGGCCCAATCTGTGACTGTAATTACTCGAATGAGTGAACCATTGCTGTCATTTTAAAATCACACTCTAGAGAACAAGTGGAAATGGATTCGATTATATGAAATTATTTTAATTTGACCACAAATCTATTTTTTTAAATGATAAAATAATGTTTTATCTGTGTGCAATTTTCAAACATAGCGGTAAATTCAATTGGAAGAATGTTAGTTTTTGCAGGGTTTCATAATCTCTACGTTCTTACCTGTATGCCAGGTGGCAAAGAACAGGTTGCAATAGCATCGGTGTTATTTGTTGAATCATCAATATGTTGTCTAGTCAATGAACGGAACTGCTTCAAAATATTTTCCCTTGATTTCAAACACTCTCCTTTCAGTTTAGTACCTCGAGATTTTATTTTAGTTATTAGGAAGTCTTTTAAATTGAAGTTCAAATCAGGTTCGTTTCGTTTCGTCGTTACTTCTGTTCCTCCATTCTTGTACATTGAGAAACTCATGAGAAGGATCATAATCGTTAAACCGATCGCTAATTTTAAGAAATTAACACGATTACTTTTCACCAGGTTATACATATTTGACATATATACCACTTCACACTGCTAAGTTTAACCTCGCACTAACTGGAATGTCTCTCACAGATGTCCAGAAATCTGAAACACTTGTATCCCCATATAATATTGAATAGAATCTAAAATTGGATTCCATTTCTGCTTATGCTATGTTTCAGTTAATATTACAGTGATATTACACGGACTATTCGTCCAAGAAATGATTTAGTCTGCATTATATATATGTACAACGTGTATATATTATATATTATTTATACATATTCTGCTAAACATCCTTTGTTGATGATGATTAGAAATTAATTGTCACTGCCTTTATTCTTTCGGTTCTTGTTTGAAATTCACGAGCCACCATATTTCAATAATGAAAATTTGCAAAATGATAGTAATTATTATATAAACAAAAAATTCAGTAGTTTAGATACGAGAATTTTATACGACAATCGTGAGAGAGAGAGAGAGAGATAGAGATATCTGTGTGAATTTATGTGGCGGCAGAGACACAAGAATGAAGATCTTTTCCATGTATTATTAGAAAATATCAAGAACTATCAGTATGAGACATTATCATCTTAACAGTCGATATTGACATTGTATGTTGAATAATTATTTTATATTTCTATTTGTGTCTTTATAGGTTAAGTTTTGTTAGTTTCTCATATATACATTTATTTATATCTGATTATTTTTCATTTCTCTTAAAATAAAAAAATATATTCATACACTACATAATAATTATTATTATTTAACAAAAATTGAAATATGGTGGCTTGTGAATTTCAAACAAGATCCATTCCTTCTTATTGCAATCTTCTTCACCTGATCCATGTGGGTGCAACAGTAAAATAATATACGATATATGGAATCAGTTGATATATTATCGATATTAGTAACTTCATGCCAACTCTTCTATGTGGGTTATTAAGAATTCGATGCTAAAAACCTTGTAGTGTTTGATTCATCAAGAGGATGAATTAGAACGTAATTCCTCAAAGTCAACATCTTACCTCAGCTGTTAAATTAACCACACGTTTATTCCTGTTAGTACCCTGTTATTTCAGTTTCATATTTTAGATAATCATAACTAATTATTCAATGTGAAATATTAAACGAATAAGATAACTTAAATATATTGCCAAACCATTTAGCATTTCTAATTTTATAACTGTAATCGATAAGCATTTTTTATGTGTCCATATGAATTGTATCGGTAAAAATAATATTATATATCTACACCTTATTAAGCAATGTAATAGTGAAAAATGATGTTAAATAGATCTCATATACACTTTAAAATACAAAATAAAACATTTCGTGAACGAATTCTCTGTGGACCAATCGTCCGCGGAAAGATGTCCTAATTTTCATTATTTAGATAAGTTTTCCCAGAACTGCATTTGGCGATTGACGGGCTCTGATTATTAAAAGTAACCTTCTAATGGGTTGGATGTTTTTCCGATATTCTTCTCAAGAAGTATAGAAATTTGAGATTAAATAAATAAATAATTATGTTAAAAAACTGTCTGGTGTAGGAATATTGATTATTTTTTACAAATTCAATGAACCCCTTCGGCAATTTATTTGTTTCAATCTATACGGCTGATGTTCCTCATCCTTTTTCTGTATACGACATATAATTTGATAGTATATGTATATCATTTACTGTGATTTTTTTTGTAGTGTGCACATTTTTATAAGTGATACACTAGAATATCTATTTTACATCCCAATTGCTATATATAAGTTTAAAAAACGCCAGCGATATATGTATATTTCATATTCGAATGAAGTTATAGAATAGGAAAAACTTATTATATAAAACGAAATTTTTGCTTTATTAAAAATAAAATCGATAATTAATTCACATAAACCAGTTGGAGCCTGTTATTTGGATATGCTGCAAGCCATATTGTTTAATTAGACCACGTATGCCGTAGCAATCAATTTTCTTGGTCAATACTTCATGGTTGACAGTATCAAGTGAACAAAAGCTATATAATTTTTATCCTTTATTGCAGTGAAATAATCTAGAAATTCGGTAAAATCTACGAAGCTGCTTCTGAAGCCAAATCCAAAGGGTTGAGATATTGATTGTGTGCTGGCCAGGAATTTTCCGTTCATCTGCTCGACCTTTAACCTTTTCAATGAGAAATTCTTTAACTGCATTTGTTCAATGTGGTGGAGCGCCGTCTTGCATCCACCAAAGGGAAGAACGAATTGCAGAATGGCCCAAATAAGGGGTACTAGTTTGGTATGCGATCTATGAGGTTAATGTGATCTGATAATGCATTAGTATTTTTATTTCAATAATTATGATAATTTTTCGTTTTAAGTAACAGTGATACAAAACGAACAATATAGACGAGATGATATTGTCACAATGCACTAAAATTAAAAGAAAAAATCATATATTAATTGCTTATTTTTACTTCAAATTCAAATAAGTTTGGTAGGATGTAGTTTATATAACGATATTTTTTTGAAGTATTTCCATAATAAGGCTTTGCATATGTAAATGGTATATAATTATTTAAGGAAATAAAATACTATATATATATTTGGTATCTCGTATACCTGTTTGTATCTTCTATATTTGCTAGTAAATTCTAAATAGATCGCATGCCAAACCAGTAAATGATGATCAGATCGCATTAGCAAACTAACACCAAATAATATCCTGTAGCAATCTGAGATATGAAACACCATTAACCGATGTCAAGTTCCCATCATCATCAAGGAATGCATGGAGATTATATCCATTCAATTAATAATGGCAACAAAGATATTACCTTAGCATCTTACCTATCATTAATTCCGTTGATATTTATGGTTGGTGAAAGCAGAGTTATGGTTGGTGAAATCTGCTGAGAAACTGGGGGTTCTGGGGGGTTCTTCATAGAAACTCTTTACGTCCTGAATCACTGTTTCTGTTCTATTTGGTTTTGTTATCATTTGCTTTTCTTGTGAATAGAACCAGTTTCATTGAATAGACCACGAACTCTTGTGAACTTTTTCAGGTGGTAAGATTTAGCCGCCCTTCCACTTGTCATGGAGTGAAGCATGAATTTTCGACATACTGTTGAAGAAGAAGGTGTTTTGGTGAACTACAGAGTACAGGACGATGCATTTCTTCTCAAATTCAAAAACTTTTATGGTTTAAGAAAAATGCTAATATTAATAGGATAAAATCCATTCTTTATACTTTATGAACATAATGACGTTCTCCCTTTTCGTAATTTAAAAAATGACGCTTCTGACGGAACACAGTGTAAGCATGTTCAAAGCAATTAAAATAATCCAATAACTGACCAGTCTGAGGAATTATCCGTAGATATTTTTCAGAAACGTTAATTTTTTTTGAAAAGTGCCCCCCCCCCTTGACTGAATCCTAGATACGCCCCTGAAATCTGCGCAGTACGACCAACTGATATTCAAACAATGTTTCACAGTACGACCATAATATAGATACGGAATGTGAATATTTGATATTGTGACAAAACCCCCTAATACGATCAACTGACACATCGTCTTACGCTTTTATGGGGATGTCTCCACTTTTTGCTAGCTGCCAATAATACTCGTCCGAATTAGCTGAAACTTTGACATTAGGTGTAAAATGTTAATATATGGTTTTGTTAGTCCAAAACATTTCTCATCTTGGGGCCCCCCTCCCCCGTGGGGGTCGAAAAAACTTTTTTTTTGATCCCCTCCCCCCCTCCGCAGAAAAATTTATAGATGCTAATCTGTTCTCTACTATTATCCTAAGGTCGTCTAGACGCACTTTTTTTTAATTTCGATCTGAATTTTTTTTATTATTATTTAAAAAGAAAATGATTTTTTGCGAGAAAAAATATTTCCTATCAAAATAAAAAAGTTAGAGATCGAAATTCCAAAAAAGGGTTTCTAGACGACCTTAGGAATTTTGTTCTGAACAGATTAGCCCCAATTCATTTTTCTGTAGGACCAACCCCCTAAAGAGTGAGGCTATTTTGAGCGAGATAATTTTGAGTAAAAAAGTTACTGAGATATTGGAGAAAACAAAAAGAAAGTTGAAAATCATAAAAAAACACCAAAAAAGGGAGTTTTTCGTCTCGTCAGAGAACTCCAATATCTCCTAAGCCAACGACGAAACCGTCTACCAAAAATGGGAGGGTAAGCCCATTTTAGCAGGGGAGGAGTACTGTGGCACGCCCTAATTTCACCCCCTCTAGTATTAACCCCCCCCCCCCCCCACACTGACTTATAGTTGTCACACCAAAATGAACTTTTTGTACGTTTTCTTTTGAGTGTTTACTAGGGAACTAAAGTAATAAATGGAAATCCGTAAAAATTGCATAAAACAGGAGACGATACCCTTATGCAGATGTGATTATTGCAATAAAATGGGTTTAACTCAATGTTTTTTCTTAAAATTTTCTGGACATTGCGAGTAACTTTTTAAAAAATTGAATAAAATTCAAATATTATTTCGGATGCTGCAATCATTTTACTAAAAGTTACTCATTTTCAGCGTACAAAGCATAACACTAAAAATGCATAAATAAACATTTTAAATATTTCTATATCTATTCTGGTAAGGTTTTGTAGACTCAGCGTTGAAAATATTTTATTTAACTCAACCTTTCAAATTGTTTATCCAAATCATCATCAGGAGAAGTGCATAAATTAAAAAGAAAACCCAAGGCCTAATATGATCACCTAAAGTAAATATGGTACCGACCAATATTACAAAAATCTATTAACTTTTTAAATTAATTACCAATTCTAAAATAAAATAAAAATTTAAAATATTGCATGCTAAATATGAAATCAATGGAAATTAATGTAACAACTCCTAAAAATCGAATTAAAAAATCAAATAAAAAGAGAAAAGATGAACAAAGAAGTGACTCAAGAGCAGTCAGAGAAATCAGTCAAGTAAATGATCTGAATCTTTTCACAGTTACAACAATCCCCAATTTAATTTATGATATTACACCATTTCTAATTCCCAGCGAAGAAAAATTAATTTTAAGGAATAGAAAAAAATTGATGCTATATAAATTTAAGAAAAGTTAGTTTCTCAATTTATTATAACAGCAAAATTCAGTTTAGGTACATTTTATAATCTAGATCAGGTAAGAGGCTAGAGGTCTTTAACAGGAAAAAAGATTCAAGTGATCGACAGGGTTTAACATTCTAAGTACAAGGGACTTTATAATAATAGTTTCTCCAGAATGTGCCGCCGCCGAATCCTCTCCTCTTCTGGTGATGGGAAAAACGGACACTCCATCTCCAAACCCCCACTCTTCACTGCTCCATCTGATCTATAAAGAGATTGGGTAAATTTAGTCAGATTTCGGAACAAATCACTGGTTCGAAGTTCCACCCAATTAATCAGTAGAAAAAAATTACTCAATCGGTTATCAAGGTTAGTTCTACTTGCAATTACTAACCTCGAATCAACCAAAATAAAAGTAGTAATTTTACAAATCACTCTAATTTATTTAAGTATATTTTATATCTAATTTTAGTTTAATTTATTTTAATCATTTAAATTCAGTAAACTTGAATTTATAGTGTAGATGAGTTAATTAGTTTTTAATTTTTAAGTCTTCAAATCCTAATGCTTATAAAAGGGTTGCTAGACAAACCGATCGTCCATACGGCTTACCTTATAACAGTTTCATCTCGTTGGCATGGCCTCCATCCTGGACCTCCAGTCCTTCCACGTCTTCCTCCACCCCGGGGTATATTTTACTCCATTATAATTGTAGTTGGATTAAGAATAGACTTCCACATGGTGATGCACAGTGAAGAGTTTGTATAAATTGATTAACTTCGTAGTGATCGAGATTGTGGAAGTGAACAACAATACACAATTATACTCCATGAGACGGCTTCCAATTTTGCCAATCAGGCAATTCCATTCATAGTAGCTACTAGCTAGCGATTTAAAAATATGGATTACCGGTGACCTGGTAGCGAACGATGATGAGAGAGTTAACCCATGAGCCGAGAATTCAATGCTGTTGGTAGTGCAGGCTAATTTGATCTGATGATTAAAATCTTGGATGCACGACATTAGTATTTTGCTGGAGGACCGAATCAGGCTATGCCGTATGAATTTGGTCGTCCAGCAACTCTTTCAAATTAATTTAGTAAATTTTAATTAAATCAAAAGGAATAAAAAAAATAAGTGGAAAAAACTAAACCAGTGTTTATTTTTTTCAATCTGACCCCCCCAAAATAGTAAAATCATAATTTATATTCATATTAACAACATAAACAATTTCGTTTGAAAACATAAATACAGTACTATTCTACGAACAAGGAACAATTAAACTCAATTAAACATTTTATTTACATTATTTACAAAGTTACTCAATAGCAACAAGTTATTCTGCGCTATTGAGCAGTTTTCTATTACGTTCATTACAATGAACTGCAGCTTCTCTTTTGGGTCGTAACTTTCTCTGGCCATCGACTGGTGACGCTAACTCACGCGGGTTTCCATCTATTTTACCCCTCACAAACAGTATAACAGAAGATATGTCTCTGTTGACAACAGATTTGTTACCCTTAAGCAGCTGTACTTTAGTTGTCTCTTCTATAGAGTTCACAGTAACTTTAAGTACTTTGCCTAACTGATAGTTAGCAGGTTTCACAAACTCATCCTTTATCAGCACAATATCCCCTATTTCAAGGTTTTGATGAGCCACCGGAATGAATTTACCTTTTGTTTTAGTGGCTTTATCTATCAGACCGTACAAAAATTCAGAAGCGTAAAATTCCCTAATTCTACTTTTTACGCTGATTAACTTATGCATCTCTTCATTGGTACAATCAGACACTGAATTAGCCTCATAACAGCGAGTGACTTCAAATACAGGCAACTCGTACCCAAATTTTAGTGTTTCCGGTGTTAATACCAATCCGATATCAGAGTTAGAGTCTCTTAAAGAAGCAATTCCAGTTATAGGTCGTTTATTGGCAAATGAAACACACTGATTCATTACATTACAAAACTTCATGAATTCTATAGTATTACTCCTAATTGCACCTTGCACCAATCGCTTCATTAAACTAACTGAGTTTTCGATCATTCCACCAATACCTCTATTTAATGATCCCGGTGGATATTGTTCAAAATTACAAATTTCTATTCCGTATTCATCAAGATAAGATTTAACCTCTACTGAATTAAAAAATTTGTCAAACTGACTGAAAGCTGAAGTGAAATTTGACCCTTCATCTGATATAACACGCTCCGGTAACCCATATGCGTATATATGATTCTGAAAAGCTATAATGAAATGCTCTGTTGACAAACTAGTAACTACTTCAACGTTTATAGTTTTACTCCATATACATTTGAAAACAACCCCGTAGACTTTAGTTTTCACTCCGCCAAGAAGCGAATTAAAAGGACCGAAACAATCTATGAAACACGTAGAAAATATTCGTTTACCGGGCTCAACATTCCAAGATTTATAGTCATTTGCATTAGTTTTCGCAGTACGGGAATTGAATCTCTTGCAATGATAGCAATGCTTAAGGATATTCTTAACAGCTGAAAATGGCTTACAAATGAAGTATTTAGTTTTCAATTGGTGAATTAGAAAGTATTTACCGCAATGATTATATTTACCATGATAATCCAAAACAATTAATCTAGTGAAGTCACTTTCTTTATCAAAAGTATTGGATGTTTGGTGGCAGAGGTAATCTTCAAGTTATTAAACTTACTTTTAACCCTTAACAGACCGTCACTATCCAATACAACATTCATTCGAGATACCAAGGGTGGTATTTTACTTTTAAATTTATCTTTAGATTCCAAGAAATTAAAAATATCTCCAAAGCAACTTCTTTGATCTGATTTCAACAACTGGTGAATACTTTTGTCGCGATCAAATACAGATCTCTCATCACACTTTAAGTTAATCTTACGTTTAAGTCTATAGACAAATAATTTGACTTTGGTAAGTACTCTGACCGCTTTAGCAAGAGATGAAAATCTACTCAGATCCAGAACAGTTTCCCCGCCAATGCTATCGTTTTCTATGCCAACAGCAGCAACCGAAAACGTCGGAAGTTCATCGTTATTCAAGCTTTGATTAGGAATTACAAGCCAGTCAAAATTATCCTGAAACTGCTCGCATTTAAATATATCTGGACCACAAATGAAGTTACTCTTACCGAACTTATTTGGAGAAACTAATCTGGTAACCAAATCAGCAGTATTTAAGTCTGTACCAATATGACTGAATTTAACTACCTTGCAATCATTTGAATTTTTAACAATTTTAACAATTCTATTATTGATAAACACGCTTCTTTTTTGCGCTTTTGATTGCTCAATTTCATGTTTTGCTACCCAACTCAAAGCAATATTAGAATCGGTAAGAACATAAGTATTGCATATATGCTTATTGCCAGACACCAAAGAACAGTAAATATCCCGAACTTTAGCTGTAGCATATTCCAAGGCACATAATTCGAGAACAGGCATAGTTCGAATTCGCATAGAGTCGTCTAGAATTTTATTGTGAGATATCAAATAATGTAAAGTATTATTACTTTCATTCTTAATGTAAATGACTGTACCAATAAAATCTTTACTGGCATCACCTAGCGCTATAAGACTATACTTTGACTCACGCGTTCCAATGCACCTTGGGATAGCTGGGGGTTCGTATTCATTGGCTTGTTTGGCTATGATCTTCCATTCGTGCAGTTTAGCTTGAGGAAGCTTAGCGTCCCACTTGCACTTTACATCCTACTGCAATTCCTGTAGGAATACTTTACTCCTATTTAGAATCGGAATATTAGAATTCTGCAAATCAAATGCTGTTTTTAATGTGCTAATAATCTGTCGTTTAGTTTCAGCATTAACATCTAATGAAAATCTAGTGGAACTAATTGTGTCGTTTACTCTGTTCCATTTCATGCCTAACAATTTGACTTCCATATCAGTTTCACAATCTTGTCTAACATCCAATAGATCCTGAAAATTGTTATCATTACACACAAATTGCTGCAAAGGAAATCCATTATCATTGAATATTTGCACTGCTAAGTCATGAGAGTAATGCAATTCATCAAGTGAATTGCAGCCAACACTGAAATCATCTACGTAACTTCCACTAAATAATCTAGTTTTTAAATCTTTCAATTTAATATCGTGCTCTTCATCCATAATCAATATCTTACTCAAACAACAATGAAGCAAGTAAGGAGAGACATTCATACCAAAGACTATGCGGTTACACTTATACACCACTGGGGTGTAATTTCCCTCAGTTGCATTCTCACACCAGTAAAATAAAAAGTGAGCAGAATTCTCATGCGACATTCCCAACCTGTGATACGCTTTGGAAATATCAAATGTCAAAATAGTCTGGTCGAACTTTAAATTCATTAATGCGTCTGCAATTTTTGGAGTCTTATTAAATCCTGGATGAATACACTGATTTAAGGACATAGCTGCATTTTTTCTTTTTTCTGCCAAGTTAGCCATGTAAACTACACGTACTTTAGAAGTAGCTCTATATTCTTTTACCACGGGGAAATGACTCAAAAATGAAAAATCAGGATTATTTTCTTTAAATTTAACAAAGTTATTCACCTTCTCTATCATTCCCTGATTAATTTGAGATTGAAATACCTCATCTATTCTAGTTAAAATATCAGTATTCTTATATTTTTTAACGACATTTTCCATGACTTTTAATGCTAAATGCTCATTTTTACTCAAGCACTGCTTATTTCTGCTAATCCATGGAATTGCCATAATATGCATACCTGAGTTATCTTTGTAAGAATTATCATAGATGAACTTATTCAGTTCAAGCTCGGTCATCAAATTTTCATCAGTCTCGTTAATATGTTCTACAGATAAAAATCTATTGCAAATTGATTCCAATTCATTATCGTCAGCTATAGTTACTAGATTATCGTAGGATATAGCATCTTCGAAATTCTGATCACAATCTACAAATTCATCAATAACATCCTGAACATTTACGTTAATACTAGTAGTTTGCAGGTTATCAACTAACTCTGAATAATTAGCAAGCCAATCACTAATTGACCCAACAAGTACAGTACCTACATTAGTCTTATAATAGGTACTTTGCATATTTGGGTTTCCAACAGTACCTATCTGCATATCAGCAACTATATGCCAATCTCTTGCACCTAATAGGAAATCCAGACTGGATATTTCCTCAATATTTGTATTAAATGCAAATCTATCAAAAGCTAAGGTAATTCCCTCGTTATTCAAACAAGTTAGTAATTTTCCTAAGGCAGGAGTTTTAAAAGTTATATTTATTCTAGGAATGCATATGCATATAACTTCATACTGCGAGTCACCAATAACGAAGGGAAATTTAACAGACTTGGTAATAATTTTCTGAGTAGAATTTATTCCCTTAATTTGAAGAGATATGTTTCTATTTACAATCATCAATTTAAGTTTATCTGCCAAATCAGTAGTAATGAAGCTATTTTGACTTCCCATGTCCATTATTGTATCAACAGTAATATTATTTTTACCTGGGACATTAGGTACAACAGACAACAAAGGTAAGAGCGAATCAGTAATATTTAACTGGCCAGAAATTGAACTAACACTAACTGATACAGACTCTCGTTTCTTAGTTGCGGGTTTACGATCGGAATCATTTGACCTACTACTCCCCATACTGCCAGAACAAAGGAAACTCCAATGTTTAGATTTACATTTATAACATTTACCAGATGGCACAAAGCTACAATTTTTATAATCATGACCACCAGTTAAACATTTAGTGCACAATTTCAATTCTAATAACTTGTCTAATTTATTTTGAGCAGTCACATACTTAGTACATTTAGGAATAGAATGAGTCGTGTCGAAACAAAGTATACATTTAACCTTACCCGCTACTTGACTTGTAGCAGCAATACTAACTTGGGATTTCATAGGTTTATCAGGCATATGTGATGCATACCTATTACTAGCCTCCAAAAATCTATCGGTCAATTCAGTCAAATTAGGGTAAGCCTTATTCGTAATAGAAACAATTAAATCTTGAAATTTAGATGGCAAACCATTCCATATAAAATAGAGCAAAAATTCATTCAAAGTGATGTTCAAATCTCTAACTGAATCAACTAGCTTTTTGAATTCTGCGTAATACAAGAATGGATCATCCACGCCCCACACAAAGTTAAGATCAATTATTTGTTTGATTACGGTAAATTTCTGTGGAGTTTCTTCAGCAAAAGCTTTAATCAAAATTTCTTTAGCCTTATTGTAAGTTTGATTGACTACATTAAGTGAAGATATCATAGCTTTAGCTCTACCTTCGCATTGTTTATCTAGCAAATTATAGGATTCAAGTTCATTTAGATTATATTGTGAAATCAGATGTTCAAAAGATTCGAAAAATGCCCGACAAGTCATCTTATCTAGGGTTGAGTCAGCCCAAAATTTAGGAAGAGTAATTTCAGGTAATTTGATGCGACTTCGTGCGCCATTGAATTCAGGATTATAGTTATTAGAGGAACACTGAATATTAATTAGATTCATGCAAACCTTAATCTTCTTTGAGAAAGTGTCGCACTCATCTTCGTGTTCCTCAATGTCCTTCATCTCGGCAGTTTCAGTGTTGCGCTGCTTTGCAAGAAGTTTCTCATCGAGAGCTTTTATTTTTTCAGCTAAATCAAAGAGTGTATCATGGTCAGCCTTCAGTTCAGCTTTAGACCTCTCTTCCATATTATCAGATAGTTCTGACATTAATTTATTAACGCGTCGTCTGTACGAAGCTCGTTCTTTCTCGTCTTTAGACATAATGTATTATATACTCAAATATTTGATCAAGATACACAAAAGAAAATCCTGGAAAGTAAATTATGCAAAAACACAAAATAAAAGTTATCAATTATATCTCAATAATGAATCAACGGGGCAGATTGATTGGAGGCGACGAGAGGAATCACGGAGGCACATTCAGGAGACACTTTAGGAAAATTAGACGATAGTTCGAAGGACCAAGCGAAGAAAAATTAATTTTAAGGAATAGAAAAAAATTGATGCTATATAAATTTAAGAAAAGTTAGTTTCTCAATTTATTGTAACAGCAAAATTCAGTTTAGGTATATTTTATAATCTAGATCAGGTAAGAGGCTAGAGGTCTTTAACAGGAAAAAAGATTCAAGTGATCGACAGGGTTTAACATTCTAAGTACAAGGGACTTTATAATAAAAGTTTCTCCAGAATGTGCCGCCGCCGAATCCTCTCCTCTTCTGGTGATGGGAAAAACGGACACTCCATCTCCAAACCCCCACTCTTCACTGCTCCATCTTATCTATAAAGAGATTGGGTAAATTTAGTCAGATTTCGGAACAAATCACTGGTTCGAAGTTCCACCCAATTAATCAGTAGAAAAAAATTACTCAATCGGTTATCAAGGTTAGTTCTACTTGCAATTACTAACCTCGAATCAACCAAAATAAAAGTAGTAATTTTACAAATCATTCTAATTTATTTAAGTATATTTTATATCTAATTTTAGTTTAATTTATTTTAATCATTTAAATTCAGTAAACTTGAATTTATAGTGTAGATGAGTTAATTAGTTTTTAATTTTTAAGTCTTCAAATCCTAATGCTTATAAAAGGGTTGCTAGACAAACCGATCGTCCATACGGCTTACCTTATAACAGTTTCATCTCGTTGGCATGGCCTCCATCCTGGACCTCCAGTCCTTCCACGTCTTCCTCCACCCCGGGGTATATTTTACTCCATTATAATTGTAGTTGGATTAAGAATAGACTTCCACATGGTGATGCACAGTGAAGAGTTTGTATAAATTGATTAACTTCGTAGTGATCGAGATTGTGGAAGTGAACAACAATACACAATTATACTCCATGAGACGGCTTCCAATTTTGCCAATCAGGCAATTCCATTCATAGTAGCTACTAGCTAGCGATTTAAAAATATGGATTACCGGTGACCTGGTAGCGAACGATGATGAGAGAGTTAACCCATGAGCCGAGAATTCAATGCTGTTGGTAGTGCAGGCTAATTTGATCTGATGATTAAAATCTTGGATGCACGACATTAGTATTTTGCTGGAATCAGGCTATGCCGTATGAATTTGGTCGTCCAGCAACTCTTTCAAATTAATTTAGTAAATTTTAATTAAATCAAAAGGAATAAAAAAAATAAGTGGAAAAAACTAAACCAGTGTTTATTTTTTTCAATTTCCCACACTCAACCTCTGAAAACAAAAATAAAATAACTCTACCTATTATATTATCATACTAATGTATTTATATGAATATGATAATAAAACAACTGAAGCCAAATAATCTATATCTATTGTAATTTTTTAGCAATAGCGTTCATGTGTAGTTTAACTGCTAATTTTAACACAATTTCCGGTTTTATTTCCCCTCTTCTCCACCATTTTTAAAAAGCGCTTATCCATCAAATCTTTCAATTTCTGAATTGTATCACACGTTATCGTCTTCCAAGAGCCTTCAGTATCCTTCCAGAGCTCATCTTTCGATGATAACTTACGTTTTCGCACTTACACATTCTGCTTCAGGATGGAATTAGATTCTTCAATTGGGTTTGAATCTAGAGAGAGACTGGGTCATACCATCAACTTGTCATTGACGAACTTAACTTTTTTTAAAGCTGCAGGTTTCCTTTTCAGCTATTGAAAAACTCCACAATTCAAAAAGTTAATATAATTAGCAGAATTTATTTTCACTCCTTCTGGAATCCTGGAAGATCCAACCGGTTCATTTCCAATGGTCCCAGCCCAAATTATCACACTTCCACTTCCTAATTGACGTCATATTTGTTGGCGATGTGGTGAGGCATGAGGGATCCAAGCTTTAGCTCATCAGTCTGGGCCGTCGAGAGTTTTCACGAATTTGTCTTTGTAGAGTACTATTTGGTAATCAGTCTTAAGATACTTCTCCGCTCATTGGAACCTTGTGTGTATCCTTCGAAAGAGGCCAGGTAACAGGTGAAACATAAGAAGCAATTAGTTTCAATATTCTACGTGAGTGGTTTTTCCACACACACACACTCTTAAAAACTGCATCACTAGTTTCCAATGGTTTCCTCTTGAGCTCTCTCTTGATAAAGGACAGTTATGTCTCGTAGCTATTTTGTATTTGTTCTTATCCTTGCGTGTAATCTTTTTGCAGGGGATCAACATTTAATTTCTACACTGTACGTGGCCGTAATAATAATAAATTCAATTTTACAGCATATAATGATAAATTTTTGGAAAGTAGCGCTGAAACACTGCCGCTACATTTTGCTGTAGTAGAAGCGGCAGCGCCGCTGCTTTTCTGAAAGTGTAGCTGGAGCAGCAGCGCCGCTACATTATTATACATGTAGCAGCAGCGGCAGCGCCGCTGCTTTTCAAAGTAGCGCTGCCCATCTTTGCATATATGTTGGAGGTTGATTGAGGTAAAAAGTATCTAGATGAATTAGTCATCTAAAACTGAACATCCAGATACAACACTGGTACCTCTAAAATGAATTTATGTATTTTGATAGTCATAAACATTCATAATTTATAATAACATTCACTTAAAATTTTCCATTACCCTTATTGGTACATTACAATTATGAATGTTTAAAAAGAATAATCATGAAAAGTATAAGGGATTGTATAATACATTCATGGATCAACTAGTATTATTCAAATTTGTGAACAGTCAGCAATTTTATGACATTATGGTACATGCTTAGTTAGTTGTGATACAATTATGTACCAAACAGTATCTGCCTACCAACCGATATCTGTAGCCTATCAATAATAAATTGAACCATTGCTGTCATTTTAAAATCACACTCTAGAGAACAAGTGGAAATGGATTCGATTATATGAAATTATTTTAATTTGACCACAAATCTATTTTTTTAAATGATAAAATAATGTTTTATCTGTGTGAAATTTTTAAACATAGTGGTACATTTAATTGAAAGCATATCAGTTTTTTCGGGGTTTCATAATCTCTACGTACTTACCTGTATGCCAGGTGGCAAAGAACAGGTTACAATGGCATCGGTGTTATTTGTTGAATCATCAATATATTGTCTAGTCAATGAACGGAACTGCTTCAAAATATTTTCCCTTGATTTCAAACACTCTCCTTTCAGTTTAGTACCTCGAGATTTTATTTTAGTTTTTAGGAAGTCTTTTAAATAGAAGTTGAGATCAGGTTCGTTTCGTTTCGTCGTTACTTCTGTTCCTCCATTCTTGTACATTGAGAAACTCATGAGAAGGATCACAATCGTTAAACCGATCGCTAATTTTAAGAAATTAACACGATTACTTTTCACCAGGTTATACATACTTGACATATATACCACTTCACACTGCTAAGTTTAACCTCGCACTAACTGGAAAGTCTCTCACAGATGTCCAGAAATCTGAAACACTTGTATGTACTGAAATTATTGAATAGAATCTAAAATTGGATTCCATTTCTGCTTATGCTATGTTTCAGTTAATATTACAGTGATATTGCACGGACTATTCGTCCAAGAAATGATTTAGTCTGTATTATATGTACAACGTGTATATATTATATATTATTTATACATATTCTGCAAAACATCCTTTGTTGATGATGATTAGAAATTAATTGTCACTGCCTTTATTCTTTCGGTTCTTGTTTGAAATTCACGAGCCACCATATTTCAATAATGAAAATTTGCAAAATGATAGTAATTATTATATAAACAAAAAATTCAGTAGTTTAGATACGAGAATTTTATACGACAATCGTGAGAGAGAGAGAGAGAGATAGAGATATCTGTGTGAATTTATGTGGCGGCAGAGACACAAGAATGAAGATCTTTTCCATGTAATATTAGAAAATATCAAGAACTATCAGTATGAGACATTATCATCTTAACAGTCGATATTGACATTGTATGTTGAATAATTATTTTATATTTCTATTTGTGTCTTTATAGGTTAAGTTTTGTTAGTTTCTCATATATACATTTATTTATATCTGATTATTTTTCATTTCTCTTAAAATAAAAAAATATATTCATACACTACATAATAATTATTATTATTTAACAAAAATTGAAATATGGGGGCTTGTGAATTTCAAACAAGATCCATTCTTTCTTATTGCAATCTTCTTCACCTGATCCATGTGGGTGCAACAGTAAAATAATATACGATATATGGAATCAGTTGATATATTATCGATATTAGTCACTTCAAGCCAACTCTTCTATGTGGGTTATTAAGAATTCAATGCTAAAAACCTTGTAGTGTTTGATTCATCAAGAGGATGAATTAGAACGTAATTCCTCAAAGTCAACATCTTACCTCAGCTGTTAAATTAACCACACGTTTATTCCTGTTAGTACCCTGTTATTTCAGTTTCATATTTTAGATACTCATAACTAATTATTCAATGTGAAATATTAAACGAATAAGATAACTTAAATATATTGACAAACCATTTAGCATTTCTAATTTTATAACTGTAATCGATAGGCTTTTTTTATGTGTCCATATGAATTGTATCGGTAAAAATAATATTATATATCTACACCTTATTAAGCAATGTAATAGTGAAAAATGATGTTAAATAGATCTCATATACACTTTAAAATACAAAATAAAACATTTCGTGAACGAATTCTCTGTGGACCAATCGTCCGCGGAAAGATGTCCTAATTTTCATTATTTAGATAAGTTTTCCCAGAACTGCATTTGGCGATTGACGGGCTCTGATTATTAAATGTTTTAATAACCTTCTAATGGGTTGGATGTTTTTCCGATATTCCTCTCAAGAAGTATAGAAATTTGAGATTAAATAAATAAATAATTATGTTAAAAAACTGTCTGGTGTAGGAATATTGATTTTTTTAACAAATTCAATGAACTCCTTCGGCAATTTATTTGTTTCAATCTATACGGCTGATGTTCCTCATCCTTTTTCTGTATACGACATACAATTTGATAGTATATGTATATCATTTACTGTGATTTTTTTTGTAGTGTGCACATTTTTATAAGTGATACACTAGAATATCTATTTTACATCCCAATTGCTATATATAAGTTTAAAAAACGCCAGCGATATATGTATATTTCATATTCGAATGAAGTTATAGAATAGGAAAAACTTATTATATAAAACGAAATTTTTGCTTTATTAAAAATAACATCGATAATTAATTCACATAAACCAGTTGAAGCCTGTTATTTGGATTTGCTGCAAGCCATATTGTTTAATTAGACCACGTATGCCGTAGCAATCAATTTTCTTGGTCAATACTTCATGGTTGACAGTATCAAGTAAACAAAAGCTATATAATTTTTATCCTTTATTGCAGTGAAATAATCTATAAATTCGGTAAAATCTACGAAGCTGCTTCTGAAGCCAAATTGGTAGTGTGTGTATTTATAGAAAATTTATCTGAGTATGTCTTCAACCTTTTAGCCATCAGCATTAAAACACCTTTCTCAATACAGAAATTGTAGAGATAGGTCGATAATTTGAAACCACCTGCTTATAATGCTTCTTGCGAACTGGTACTACTCTTGCTATTTTAAACTCTTCAGGAAACGCACCTTTACAGCAGATGTCAATGGATTCAAAGAAGAAGTTAGGTAAAGAGTCACAGTACCTAGATACGTTAATTCAGATCACAGTGTACTCCATACTATTAAAACTGGGCACTTTTATAGCGTTAACCCCTCCACAGTCCATGGAGTTGGGGCCATGGGTCACGTAGAAACAATCCATTTACTTGGAATCAGGTGCTCTCCACCTCCAATTAAACCAAAATGGCGCATGAAGCAGAACAATTAGTCGTGAAATTTAACAGGTATTTCTATATTGGATATTAAATATATTACGATATGAGATATTTTATTGGCGAAAAAATGGAAAAAATGAGATAGATGCAACGAAACATCTAAGATATTATACTAAAAGTACAGCAAGAAGTTTATTTTGAGTAGATTTTTCTGTTTGAAGAGTACTGAAGAAGAATATAAATTATGGAGAAACTGAAAGAACATATATAATAATTTCCTATCAAAAAGGTAATTAGTTTATATTACAACACATAATACAGAATAATTGGAACAGTACACATTTTAGTACTTCATCTTAAAAAAAAGTGTTTTTCTTAAATATTGATCCAAGTTTCAATATGCTTGTAAAATATTCACTGTGAATAGGTTGCTACTGCTACATAATGATTGTGTATTTTCAATAATATTCTCGATTCATTAAATATTTATATAAAATGCTTCACCTAATTTATTTTGAAAAAGGGCACATTATTGGTACTCGCATGGCAGTAGCTTCGATCACCAAAACCACTGAGCTTTTCAGTTTTTCGAGAGCTACCATATCGAGGACGATGACATAATTCGAAAAACATGGAAGGATTTCGTACATTTGGAAAAACTGGGATCGGCCAGTGAACTACAGCGACTAAGGTGTGTATAGAGTTAAATCATCGTCTAAAGTTCCAAACAATTCAGTTTCTACCAAAACCGTTCGTCGTGAGCTCTATAAAGCTGAATTCCACCATCAGGAAATTACTGCTTTCTCCTCGAAGCGGTGAGAAGCCGGGTATTACTCTTTTACCGACTTCGGGGTGATTTTACATGTGGAGGCAGTCCAAAGAAGCTCAATAGAGACAGTCTTCTTCCCATGCACGATGAATTACGTTGGAGCCTCAGTTATGGTTTTGTCATCCATATCATGGGCTCTCTTGGTCCAATTGCTGCCTTGCATAGAAGTACCAACAGAAAAGATTACCTGGAAATGTTGTGCAACCAGGTGTATCTATTGCGCCTAACTCTATTTCCTGAGTGTGACAGCATCCTAAAGAGGACAATGCTACGAACCACACTGCCCATTTCGTTAACAATTTGTATGAAGTGCATGAGACTGTGCTGGAGCACTTGAAATAGCCCCCTTTGTGTTGTATACTCGAGTGACAAATCAGGATTCACTACCCTCCACCCTTCCGTCTGGAGGAGCTAGAGCATATTTTGATTGGAAAATGGCTGAAAATTCCGATGGAAGAAGTCAAGATTCCAACTCAATATTAATTTTCTCCAAATTTAAAAAGTGTTCTGATTATTTCGTCCAACCCTTGTTTTTCAGTTTATCACAAAAAAAATAATAGTTTCGAAATTTCAACCCTAAAAACTTATGCCATTTCTTATATAATATTTCTTTTGAATATAAAATTTGTTACTTCATCTCTAAGTTTTTGAAATAAACTCTTTATTTGAACTTCAATAGACCATTCTTCTTCAATAATAACAGGTTTTAACATTACCTATCGAGTTTTTATATCTAGTAATTTTGAATATTGTGCATTTTCCAGTTTAAAATAATTTAGATAATTAAAATAGAAACAAATTTAAACTTATTAGGTATTGGTATCACTAATTATTTTTCAATTATGAAATAAGCTTTATATTTAAGAAGAGACGTGTTATTGGTATCAATTATGTATATGTATGTATTTTAATATAAAATTATATACTTTGTTTACTTATCAAAATATTTGATTATTGCTCACAAATATTGAAAGATATAAGGGAATGTTTTTTATCATTATCATATTTTTTATCATTATCATATTTTTTTATCATTATCATATTTTTATTCATAATGTTTATTCATTATCATAAACGGACACTCCATCTCCAAACCCCCACTCTTCACTGCTCCATCTGATCTATAAAGAGATTGGGTAAATTTAGTCAGATTTCGGAACAAATCACTGGTTCGAAGTTCCACCCAATTAATCAGTAGAAAAAAATTACTCAATCGGTTATCAAGATTAGTTCTACTTGCAATTACCAACCTCGAATCAACCAAAATAAAAGTAGTAATTTTACAAATCATTCTAATTTTTTAAAGTATATTTTATATCTAATTTTAGTTTAATTTATTTTAATCATTTAAATTCAGTAAACTTGAATTTATAGTGTAGATAAGTTAATTAGTTTTTAATTTTTAAGTCTTCAAATCCTAATGCTTATAAAAGGGTTGCTAGACAAACCGATCGTCCATACGGCTTACCTTATAACAGTTTCACCTCGTTGGCATGGCCTCCATCCTGGACCTCCAGTCCTTCCACGTCTTCCTCCACCCCGGGGTATATTTTACTCCATTATAATTGTAGTTGGATTAAGAATAGACTTCCACATGGTGATGCACAGTGAAGAGTTTGTATAAATTGATTAACTTCGTAGTGATCGAGATTGTGGAAGTGAACAACAATACACAATTATACTCCATGAGACGGCTTCCAATTTTGCCAATCAGGCAATTCCATTCATAGTAGCTACTAGCTAGCGATTTAAAAATATGGATTACCGGTGACCTGGTAGCGAACGATGATGAGAGAGTTAACCCATGAGCCGAGAATTCAATGCTGTTGGTAGTGCAGGCTAATTTGATCTGATGATTAAAATCTTGGATGCACGACATTAGTATTTTGCTGGAGGACCGAATCAGCTATGCCGTATGAATTTGGTCGTCCAGCAACTCTTTCAAATTAATTTAGTAAATTTTAATTAAATCAAAAGGAATAAAAAAAATAAGTGGAAAAAACTAAACCAGTGTTTATTTTTTTCAATTTCCCACACTCAACCTCTGAAAACAAAAATAAAATAACTCTACCTATTATATTATCATACTAATGTATTTATATGAATATGATAATAAAACAACTGAAGCCAAATAATCTATATCTATTGTAATTTTTTAGCAATAGCGTTCATGTGTAGTTTAACTGCTAATTTTAACACAATTTCCGGTTTTATTTCCCCTCTTCTCCACCATTTTTAAAAAGCGCTTATCCATCAAATCTTTCAATTTCTGAATTGTATCACACGTTATCGTCTTCCAAGAGCCTTCAGTATCCTTCCAGAGCTCATCTTTCGATGATAACTTACGTTTTCGCACTTACACATTCTGCTTCAGGATGGAATTAGATTCTTCAATTGGGTTTGAATCTAGAGAGAGACTGGGTCATACCATCAACTTGTCATTGACGAACTTAACTTTTTTTAAAGCTGCAGGTTTCCTTTTCAGCTATTGAAAAACTCCACAATTCAAAAAGTTAATATAATTAGCAGAATTTATTTTCACTCCTTCTGGAATCCTGGAAGATCCAACCGGTTCATTTCCAATGGTCCCAGCCCAAATTATCACACTTCCACTTCCTAATTGACGTCATATTTGTTGGCGATGTGGTGAGGCATGAGGGATCCAAGCTTTAGCTCATCAGTCTGGGCCGTCGAGAGTTTTCACGAATTTGTCTTTGTAGAGTACTATTTGGTAATCAGTCTTAAGATACTTCTCCGCTCATTGGAACCTTGTGTGTATCCTTCGAAAGAGGCCAGGTAACAGGTGAAACATAAGAAGCAATTAGTTTCAATATTCTACGTGAGTGGTTTTTCCACACACACACACTCTTAAAAACTGCATCACTAGTTTCCAATGGTTTCCTCTTGAGCTCTCTCTTGATAAAGGACAGTTATGTCTCGTAGCTATTTTGTATTTGTTCTTATCCTTGCGTGTAATCTTTTTTCAGGGGATCAACATTTAATTTCTACACTGTACGTGGCCGTAATAATAATAAATTCAATTTTACAGCATATAATGATAAATTTTTGGAAAGTAGCGCTGAAACACTGCCGCTACATTTTGCTGTAGTAGAAGCGGCAGCGCCGCTGCTTTTCTGAAAGTGTAGCTGGAGCAGCAGCGCCGCTACATTATTATACATGTAGCAGCAGCGGCAGCGCCGCTGCTTTTCAAAGTAGCGCTGCCCATCTTTGCATATATGTTGGAGGTTGATTGAGGTAAAAAGTATCTAGATGAATTAGTCATCTAAAACTGAACATCCAGATACAACACTGGTACCTCTAAAATGAATTTATGTATTTTGATAGTCATAAACATTCATAATTTATAATAACATTCACTTAAAATTTTCCATTACCCTTATTGGTACATTACAATTATGAATGTTTAAAAAGAATAATCATGAAAAGTATAAGGGATTGTATAATACATTCATGGATCAACTATTATTATTCAAATTTGTGAACAGTCAGTAATGTTATGACATTATGGTACTTGCTTACTTAGTTGTGATACAATTATTATGTACCAAATGGTATCTGCCTACCAACCGATATCTGTAGCCTATCAATAATAAATTGAACCATTGCTGTCATTTTAAAATCACAATCTAGAGAACAAGTGGAAATGGATTCGATTATATGAAATTATTTTAATTTGACCACAAATCTATTTTTTTAAATGATAAAATAATGTTTTATCTGTGTGAAATTTTTAAACATAGTGGTAAATTCAATTGGAAGAATGTTAGTTTTTGCAGGGTTTCATAATCTCTACGTTCTTACCTGTATGCCAGGTGGCAAAGAACAGGTTGCAATGGCATCGGTGTTATTTGTTGAATCATCAATATATTGTCTAGTCAATGAACGGAACTGCTTCAAAATATTTTCCCTTGATTTCAAACACTCTCCTTTCAGTTTAGTACCTCGAGATTTTATTTTAGTTATTAGGAAGTCTTTCAAATTGAAGTTCAAATCAGGTTCGTTTCGTTTCGTCGTTACTTCTATTCCTCCATTCTTGTACATTGAGAAACTCATGAGAAGGATCACAATCGTTAAACCGATCGCTAATTTTAAGAAATTAACACGATTACTTTTCACCAGGTTATACATATTTGACATATATACCACTTCACTTTGCAAAGTTTAACCTCGCACTGACTGGAAAGTCTCTCACAGATGTCCAGAAATCTGAACACTTGTATCCCCATATAATATTGAATAGAATATAAATATGGATTCCATTTCTGCTTATGCTATGTTTCAGTTAATATTACAGTGATATTGCACGGACTATTCGTCCAAGAAATGATTTAGTCTGTATTATATGTACAACGTGTATATATTATATATTATTTATACATATTCTGCAAAACATCCTTTGTTGATGATGATTAGAAATTAATTGTCACTGCCTTTATTCTTTCGGATCTTGTTTGAAATTCACGAGCCACCATATTTCAATAATGAAAATTTGCAAAATGATAGTAATTATTATATAAACAAAAAATTCAGTAAAAAATTCAGTAGTTTAGATACGAGAATTTTATACGATATCTGTGTGATTTTATGTGGCGGCAGAGACACAAGAATGAAGATCTTTTCCATGTAATATAAAAAATATCAAGAACTATCAGTATGAGACATTATCATCTTAACAGTCGATATTGACATTGTATGTTGAATAATATTTTTATATTTCTATTTGTGTCTTTATAGGTTAAGTTTTGTTAGTTTCTCATATATACATTTATTTATATCTGATTATTTTTCATTTCTCTTAAAATAAAAAAATATATTCATACACTACATAATAATTATCATTATTTAACAAAAATTGAAATATGGTGGCTTGTGAATTTCAAACAAGATCCATTCTTTCTTATTGCAATCTTCTTCACCTGATCCATGTGGGTGCAACAGTAAAATAATATATGATATATGGAATCAGTTGATATATTATCGCTATTAGTCACTTCAAGCCAACTCTTCTATGTGGGTTATTAAGAATTCGATGCTAATAACCTTATAGTGTTTGATTCATCAAGAGGATGAATTAGAACGTAATTCCTCAAAGTCAACATCTTACCTCAGCTGTTAAATTAACCACACGTTTATTCCTGTTAGTACCCTGTTATTTCAGTTTCATATTTTAGATAATCATAACTAATTATTCAATGTGAAATATTAAACGAATAAGATAACTTAAATATATTGCCAAACCATTTAGCATTTCTAATTTTATAACTGTAATCGATAAGCATTTTTTATGTGTCCATATGAATTGTATCGGTAAAAATAATATTATATATCTACACCTTATTAAGTAATGTAATAGTGAAAAATGATGTTAAATAGATCTCATATACACTTTAAAATACAAAATAAAACATTTCGTGAACGAATTCTACGCGGACCAATCGTCCGTGGAAAGATGTCCTAATTTTCATTATTTAGATAAGTTTTCCCAGAACTGCATTTGGCGATTGACGGGCTCTGATTATTAAAAGTAACCTTCTAATGGGTTGGATGTTTTTCCGATATTCCTCTCAAGAAGTATAGAAATTTGAGATTAAATAAATAAATAATTATGTTAAAAAACTGTCTGGTGTAGGAATATTGATTTTTTTAACAAATTCAATGAACCCCTTCGGCAATTTATTTGTTTCAATCTATACGGCTGATGTTCCTCATCCTTTTTCTGTATACGACATACAATTTGATAGTATATGTATATCATTTACTGTGATTTTTTTTGTAGTGTGCACATTTTTATAAGTGATACACTAGAATATCTATTTTACTCCCCAATTGCCAAATATAAGTTTAAAAAACGCCAGCGATATATGTATATTTCATATTTGAATAAAGTTATAGAATAGGAAAAACTTATTATATAAAACGAAATTTTTGCTTTATTAAAAATAACATCGATAATTAATTCACATAAACCAGTTGAAGCCTGTTATTTGGATTTGCTGCAAGCCATATTGTTTAATTAGACCACGTATGCCGTAGCAATCAATTTTCTTGGTCAATACTTCATGGTTGACAGTATCAAGTGAACAAAAGCTATATAATTTTTATCCTTTATTGCAGTGAAATAATCTAGAAATTCGATAAAATCTACGAAGCTGCTTCTGAAGCCAAATTGGTAGTGTGTGTATTTATAGAAAATTTATCTGAGTATGTCTTCAACCTTTTAGCCATCAGCATTAAAACACCTTTCTCAATATAGAAATTGTAGAGATAGGTCGATAATTTGAAACCACCTGCTTATAATGCTTCTTGCGAACTGGTACTACTCTTGCTATTTTAAACTCTTCAGGAAACGCACCTTTACATTAGATGTCAATGGATTCAAAGAAGAAGTTAGGTAAAGAGTCACAGTACCTAGATACGTTAATTCAGATCACAGTGTACTCCATACTATTAAAACTGGGCACTTTTATAGCGTAAACTTCTCCACAGTCCATGGAGTTGGGGCCATGGGTCACGCAGAAACAATCCATTTACTTGGAATCAGGTGCTCTCCACCTCCAATTAAACCAAAATGGCGCATGAAGCAGAACAATTAGTCGTGAAATTTAACAGGTATTTCTATATTGGATATTAAATATATTACGATATGAGATATTTTATTGGCGAAAAAATGGAAAAAATGAGATAGATGCAACGAAACAACTAAGATATTATACTAAAAGTACAGCAAGAAGTTTATTTTGAGTAGATTTTTCTGTTTGAAGAGTACTGAAGAAGAATATAAATTATGGAGAAACTGAAAGAACATATATAATAATTTCCTATCAAAAAGGTAATTAGTTTATATTACAACACATAATACAGAATAATTGGAACAGTACACATATTAGTACTTCATCTTAAAAAATCCGTGTTTTTCTTCAATATTGATCCAAGTTTCAATATGCTTGTAAAATATTCACTGTGAATAGGTTGCTACTGCTACATAATGATTGTGTATTTTCAATAATATTCTCGATTCATTAAATATTTATATAAAATGCTTCACCTAATTTATTTTGAAAAAGGGCACATTATTGGTACTCGCATGGCAGTAGCTTCGATCACCAAAACCACTGAGCTTTTCAGTTTTTCGAGAGCTACCATATCGAGGACGATGACATAATTCGAAAAACATGGAAGGATTTCGTACATTTGGAAAAACTGTGATCGGCCAGTGAACTACAGCGACTAAGGTGTGTATAGAGTTAAATCATCGTCTAAAGTTCCAAACAATTCAGTTTCTACCAAAACCGTTCGTCGTGAGCTCTATAAAGCTGAATTCCACCATCAGGAAATTACTGCTTTCTCCTCGAAGCGGTGAGAAGCCGGGTATTACTCTTTTAACGACTTCGGGGTGATTTTACGTGTGGAGGCAGTCCAAAGAAGCCCAATAGAGACAGTCTTCTTCCCATGCACGATGAATTACGTTGGAGCCTCAGTTATGGTTTTGTCATCCATATCATGGGCTCTCTTGGTCCAATTGTTGCTTTGCATAGAAGTACCAACAGAAAAGATTACCTGGAAATGTTGTGCAACCAGGTGTATCTATTGCGCCTAACTCTATTTCCTGAGTGTGACAGCATCCTAAAGAGGACAATGCTACGAACCACACTGCCCATTTCGTTAACAATTTGTATGAAGTGCATGAGACTGTGCTGGAGCACTTGAAATAGCCCCCTTTGTGTTGTATACTCGAGTGACAAATCAGGATTCACTACCCTCCACCCTTCCGTCTGGAGGAGCTAGAGCATATTTTGATTGGAAAATGGCTGAAAATTCCGATGGAAGAAGTCAAGATGCTCCATTCCAACTCAATATTAATTTTCTCCAAATTTAAAAAGTGTTCTGATTATTTCGTCCAACCCTTGTTTTTCAGTTTATCACAAAAAAAATAATAGTTTCGAAATTTCAACCCTAAAAACTTATGCCATTTCTTATATAATATTTCATTTGAATATAAAATTTGTTATTTCATCTCTAAGTTTTTGAAATAAACTCTTTATTTGAACTTCAATAGACCATTCTTCTTCACTTTAATAACAGGTTTTTACATTACCTATCAAGTTTTTATAGCTAGTAATTTTGAATATTGTGCATTTTCCAGTTTAAAATAATTTAGATAATTAAAATAGAAACAAATTTAAACTTATTAGGTATTGGTATCACTAATCATTTTTCAATTATGAAATAAGCTTTATATTTGAAGAGACGTGTTATTGGTATCAATTATGTATATGTATGTATTTTAATATAAAATTATAAACTTTGTTTACTGATCAAAATATTTGATTATTGCTCACAAATATTGAAAGATATAAGGGAATATTCTTTTATCATTATCATATTTTTATCATTATCATATTTTTTTATCATTATCATATTTTTTTATCATTATCATATTTTTTATCATTATTATATTTTTTATCATTACCCTTTTTATAATAAAGTTATAGAGGAAATGTTTACAAATCGGTAATGATTTTACTGGAATATTTGTAAATTGGTAATGATATTAATTGATTTTTTTTTATTGTTATTACGATATTGCATGACGTGGTCGACCTCGTATAGGGGTAATTTATTTTGGTTAATGGAAGCAATCAAAAACATTTATTTTATTAATGAATTATTACATGTAAAAACAAAATGACTTCTAAATTAATTCAATAGAATAATTTTAGATTAAATTAATTTATAAAATTGTTACTCTCTATTTGATAAAATAATTTCATTTGCGTATATACTTTATCAAAAGGAAAAATTATATTATTAAAATATAAACTATTTCCGAGCGATAAATGGATAAATACAGGAAAACTATCTGAATTATATAAATTCGATAATCTTAAGTACATTCTAAATGTTCATATAATACGGTTACAAAGAAACATTAATATGTAAGAATGCGAATGGTGGAAATAGTTCACCATTTGCAATAAGCTTCCTTGATATGTTTTATGATCAGGCTTGTGGGACTTCATTTTGCCAATGACCCAAGTTGAGGCGGGGGATGACGTTGCTCTGACAGTTCACTTGACGGTTACTGGAAGATAGAAAACATTTTAAAAAATGTGGTAAATGGTAAACTTTATCCTGAAAGAGACTTAAAAGAGTCTCTTCGAAACAGAAGATATGCTAAACAGAATTGACAATAATATTGAGAATTTTCGCTTTTTGAGATATCGATTTCATAGATATGTGAAAAAAAATTCTAAAGAACTTAGGTTTTTCACTCACAAGCTGTTATCAGGAAGTCTGAATGCCAGAGGTTGGATGGTATCCAAACTATCACTGTTGTCGCAAAGAATTCTCGCCCAGGATGCTTTACGAATCTCCTGTAGTTGATCTAAAAGATAAAAAAATATATAAATAGATTCGGTCATAGTAGAGTACTCTTAATGTCCATGTTCTTTGAATTAGATAAAAACTTACTTGGTGTAAAAGATCCGGGTTGGCCACCGATATCGTGGAAGAATCTGTCTCCCTTCTTGATTCTTGCAAATTGGTCTCCAACAACACAGAGGAAAGTCCATCCGAGAAGACCACCACTGACTGGTTTTTCGGACATTCCACCAACGAAGAAATCAACGTCATCAGGATGAGCGTACAGTTGACTGAGTCTGAATGGGATAATCAATTAATGATAGTGAATTGATCTTATAGGCTTCTAAAATTCAAATCAGTCAAATTTGTCGATTTCTTTGGTTTCGACTAGGTGCCTTTAAGGTTGGTTTTCTGATCCATGCGCTATATTACAAACACACTCACAATATATCCAATTTTAAACACAAAATTAATATCTTCACTCAAATACATATATAGAATAGGTATACATATATTTTCAAGTAATTTAATGCTACAATAATTCACCAACCTTTGGACAATATCGATGGGTATTTGGTCATTGAAGTCTGCAAAACTATTTGCCTTTGGCAGTCCACAAACTCTTCTTATGTCGTTGTAAGTAGCAATTCCATGATCACGTCCTCTGTGCAGATTCAAACTCATCAGGTCCATACCAAAGTTCTGAGATGGAGTCTGGATAGCAACAAAAGAAACATTATCATGTATACTTACACAGAGCAATATATTAAATGTAAATTTGTAAACATTCGTGTGTTATCGTTCGAAAATAACCAACCTGGAAAAGATGGTTCGAGAGATCGTCAGTGACGAAAGAGTCGAATTTCTGGATAGCCTGACGACTGAAAGCCCTGGCGAATTTATCGTACACAGGCATGTTTGCTGAAAATTAAGAGGTGGTATTGTCAGAAAAAGTTTTGAAAACTGCTCTTAGATTTAATATTTAGATTTAAAAATGATAATAAAACTAGCTAGGTACTTACGAGATTGGAAGATGTGAGGAGAGTTGAAGTGCTCCCTCAGTTGGATTGTGTTACGGTTGTTCGCACGGTCAAACAAACTAAAATTTAAAAAGTTCAGATTAAATCTGACTAAGCAATGAACAACACTTCTCTAATTCATTAGTAATTTAAAACTACAAATGGCAATATGAAGAGAGAAAACATATCAGATATATATTTAGACTAATTTGTATTGTGATTATCAATATGTTATATGTACATAGTCAGCACACATCCAACGATGAACTATCAAAATTGTTCAATACAGTATTTTTTTGCCTTTTAAATAAATTTCATACTAGTGAACCTATGTTTGAGGATCTAAAATCTTATCATGGCGATTATTAAGTGCTCACAGTCTATCGTATTCTTACTTTAGAATCGGCATTAGCTGATTAATTCATTAGAAAAATATAAAATTATCCTCTCAACCTTAAGAAACTATTTTAATATAATTCATAGACATACTAACCTGATGGTTCCTTGGACCAGGGAGTGGCCGAATCTGAATGCTCCTGTTGCAAACTCATTATTCATGTTGGGGTTGATTTGATTGCTGTATTCGAATGTGTAGCCGTTCTGAAGGACATTAATTCCGAATGAGTCCATGAAACGATCACCTGCAAAGTTAAAACAAATGGTTGGATGCAGTGTATGAATGAATGTAATGGTTAACTTAATTAGTCCTAAGAAGATATAATTAGAGCTATCGAACCACTGTCACCTGTCAATGAAAATCATTATTCAAAATTTTGATCCGGTTCGATGACCGATAAATTTACGAAATTGAAGTTAGTTCATTTTAATCTTTCATTAAATATCAATTAAGTATGCTTCATAGAGAATATTAGAATCCAGTAATAATATAAAAAAATTCCAGGAATTCTTACCAACAATGATAGGCAGCCATTCGTTATAGACGATGTGCTGCATCTGGGCCACCACAATTCGGCGCGCCTCTTGGTACAGGGCTTCATCCGACCATCCAGGGTGGATCTGCTTCAGAGCACCAGCAACTCTGTTGTGTTCCCTGTGCCAGAAGGTGTGGATTGCAGTGAGAGCGGGTTGTTCGTTCACTCGGGAATCACCTGCAAAAAATAGAATTTCACTTTAATTGTTCAACAGATTTTTAAAAAATAGTCAAATAATTACTTTTAGAACTCAAATCTTCCAGCATTGATCGGAATTTAGTTATTGACATTTGTTATTAAGGTACTTTTAATCACTCTTCTTTTGAATCTATAATGAAATTCATTCAAAACATGCATAGTGTCTTTTTCTCACCAGCGTGATAGCAGAGTCCATTTCTTTGCCTGGCCTCACAGTCTCCGCCACTAGTCTGATCCAGCGGAAGGGAGTTACCTGGTCCCAACAGGAAGAGACCATCTCGTCCTAGAAAGCGATGAAGGTTAGTCAACTTATTTGATATGAATGACTAGTATTAAAATATTAACTCATATGAAAAATGAAATATGAATTTAACAAAAACAGCATCTGTTTGAGTTTAAATTCTTTGCTGGCATACACATACCTGATCTCAATCTGCTTGCCTCCTCCTGGTTTGATCCATAAATGTTAGAGCCATCAAGCCAATGCGTGATTTGATTCATCTGTGGGAGGAGTATAATTTTTAGTGCTCAATACCTTCATAAAGAATAGTATATATTTATCCAATATATTTTATCTATTACATCAGATCGGAGTAGGGCAATGAATACAATGTACCTGATTTCCAAAACTATGTTCTATGTGATTACCTACATACTAATTTTAAAATTAGTCAATTTTGTTAACAAAAACGTGTGAGAATTCATAAGAAAACCTGTTCTTGATGACCGAATGAACAATCCTGACTAAGTCCCAACATGCTCCTGACGAAGTTCATGCAAGATACTCCTCTTGGTTGATAAAATCGGTCAGTATTGGAAATTTGGATGGGCAAGCATTCGGGATGTCTATCTGGACCAGTGGTTTCTCTTCCATTTTCACAGCATTCGATGGCTTCTCCATTTGCTGTCGTAAAACATTAACTTAGTTACATTTTTATTACTTTTGTTAATATCTACTATCACTGAGCAGTAGTTTTTGGTTAGCATATTTATTTTCAAAGTTTTTGATGTAGAAAACTGAAAATATTTTCAGAAAATGTCAAATCAATTCTACTACAGGTACAAACTAGAAGCTAATTAACCAAGTTGCTTGAGACAAGGATAAACATTAAACAAGGTGTATTTTATTTCCTTTATAACAAATAATCTGTAGGTACTCACGTAAGCTAGCAAATGGGGTATGTGTAAGATCATGATCAATGAACTGTCCCCATTGCATGACTGATAGAGTGAATTTCTGGTCAGGATCATTCCTATCCACGAGCACATTACTTGCCACGATTCTTTCGTTGGGTAGTTCACCGCCTCCAACGGAACGCGTTCTAGGAGAGCTAACACCTGGAAAAGTTGGTAATCACTAAAGAGTTGTAACACATAAGAGCTAAGACGTGCTACCAGTAAGAAAAATATGAGTTGTTAAACTTAAATCTATAATACAAGCGTGCAACCTACCATCATCGTATCTGGGTGGCAAAATTCTGTTGAAAGCAGTCTCACTCTTTCCATACAAAGGGTTGTTCAAGTTGTTGCATGAGCCATCGATGGTTCTGTATTTAGCTCCTGGGTTGCACCTAGGAATGGCAGGGCACTCTCCTGCAAGGATACTGTTACGAACAGACACCTGCCTGAGTCCAATACTGCCTTGTTGTGGTGTCAACTGAAGACTGAAAGAGAGATTTCAATTTAGGACCTTTTAATATCCAGCACAGTCTATTTGTCTTATGTTTTGGGCATCTTAAATAGCATACTCTAATATTAGAATTGAGCTTACTCGTTCATCATGTTCTTGGATGCCTGAGCTATTCTGGTAGCACTGGCGTGAATTGAGCGAGCTGATCTGGTGGTTTTGAAAAACTTGGCATGGCCTCTGGCAGGAGTGTTGCGAGGAACAAACTTCCCGGAACTGGAAGAAAAACAGCAATAAATCTTTTGAGAAATGATAACGAGGTGGACAATACCAGTTACAACTAATTAGGATGTTCATACATATTAGAATTGTTTGCATATAAGAATTAATTAGGGTTTTTAAACTATCAGAACTTCAAATTTAATTTTTATAGCTGGGTGAAAATTGTTTTTAAGAACTGAAAAAGAAGAAATGTGATACTTTCGATCACTATGCAGGGCTTGTGGTACAATTATTTTGAAACGACTTTGCATCTTACATCTTATACTATACTTCCTAAATAAATTTAAGTAGCTATAGGCTTGGTAAATCGTTAGTCCACTGAATGAGGGAAAATTGGCAGCATGTTATAAATAGTGTGATGATGTTGAGTTTACAGATTTATAATGATGATATCACAAGAGGCAATGAACAACTTACCTCATGAGATTCTGTTCCAAGCGGCCGACATTCTGTGTGAAGCTGATACCCTTTTCGCAAGCCTGGTTAACGTTCTGAGCTGACACAGGTCTCATTCGTACAGCTGGGGACTGATCAGTGAAGAGTCTTCTGTTGTTAGCTCCGGGACCTAAGGACCAGATAAAATGAGTAGTTCATTCATAAGAAATTTTATTTAATATATAACTAATTAAAATATTAAGACTGCGAAAAACCCACCCATCCGATGACAGAGGCTGAAAATAGCGTAAGTGCCAAAATGGTCCACCGAAAAAGCAATAATTTTGCAGATTCAAAATCGAAAATGCTTTTCTTGTTTTTTTTTTAATAATCGTTGAGGGGTATTAATTTTCAGGCTATAAGAAGCAATTGCGCTATTTAATTGGCGTAAAATTTGTGTCAGAAATATCTAGTTTTGGGCCAGTTAATTATAAATCTTATTAATTCAACCCATACACAAAAATTTCACATTTTATAGCATTCTCATGCTAAAATTTCTAAAGAAAATACCTATTTATGCCCTATATTTTTCAGGTATTTTCTTTTCTAGACGTGCACCTAAATGGAAGATTTTGAAAGGAAAAAAAGAGATGTTTTACCAACCTCTGACGGGACAACAAACACCATCCCCAGAATCGCTAGTACTGCACGTCTGACTTGCTTGGTTGATTGCCACGGCGAAAGAACAAGCAGCTAGTGACACACAGTTGCCACATTGCCCTGAGGAGCCACCGGGACTGGGTCTGTTCTGATTACCTCCACCAGGTCTGTTTTGGTTGCCAGAGGGTCTGTTGGGTCTTCCTCCAGGTCTGGGTCTGTTGTTGGGTCTGTTCTGGTTACCAGGTCTGCCTTGATTATTTCCGCCTGAGGAAATATAGGTAATGAATTTAAAATACAATTATAATCTTTAATGTCTTGCCCGTATATATAAATCGATCGGAAAGATGATATAATATTTACATTCATGAATAACTAATAAATACAGTTTTTAATCATTGTTCGGCCTTGATGATAGGGAGTTTAAACAATGGAGTAATGTTATTTGCAGCTAATAACGACATGCATTATTTTCCTTCATTAACACTATCTAATAATGCTAAATACTGGAAAATAGTGCCTGTGAACAAGATATACCTGCACTAAACTGTCTACACTTCAAGGCAAACGCGATCAACAAAAACAGTAGCAATGAAACCTTCGATTGCTTCTGGTTTGGAAAATGAGATATGATGGTAAAGGAAAATGAGATATGAGGGTGAAGGAAAATGAGATATGATGGTAAAGGAAAATGAGATATGATGGTAAAGGAAAATGAGATATGATGGTAAAGGAAAATGAGATATGATGGTAAAGGAAAATGAGATATGATGGTAAAGGAAAATGAGATATGATGGTAAAGGAAAATGAGATATGATGGTAAAGGAAAATGAGATATGATGGTAAAGGAAAATGAGATATGATGGTAAAGGAAAATGAGATATGATGGTAAAGGAAAATGAGATATGATGGTAAAGGAAAATGAGATATGATGGTAAAGGAAAATGAGATATGATGGTGAAGGAAAATGAGATATGATGGTAAAGGAAAATGAGATATGATGGTAAAGGAAAATGAGATATGATGGTGAAGGAAAATGAGATATGATGGTGAAGGAAAATGAGATATGATGGTAAAGGAAAATGAGATATGATGGTAAAGGAAAATGAGATATGATGGTAAAGGAAAATGAGATATGATGGTAAAGGAAAATGAGATATGATGGTAAAGGAAAATGAGATATGATGGCAAAGGAAAATGAGATATGATGGAACAGGAAAATGAGATATGATGGTAAAGGAAATTGAGATATGATGGTAAAGGAAATTGAGATATGATGGTAAAGGAAAATGAGATATGATGGCAAAGGAAAATGAGATATGATGGAACAGGAAAATGAGATATGATGGTAAAGGAAATTGAGATATGATGGTAAAGGAAATTGAGATATGATGGTAAAGGAAAATGAGATATGATGGTAAAGGAAATTGAGATATGATGGTAAAGGAAAATGAGATATGATGGTAAAGGAAAATGAGATATGATGGTAAAGGAAATTGAGATATGATGGTAAAGGAAATTGAGATATGATGGTAAAGGAAAATAAGATATGATGGTAAAGGAAAATGAGAAACGATGGTGAAGGAAAATGAGATATGATGGTAAAGGAAAATGAGATATGATGGTAAAGGAAAATGAGATATGATGGTAAAGGAAAATGAGATATGATGGTAAAGGAAAATGAGATATGATGGTAAAGGAAAATGAGATACGATGGTGAAGGAAAATAAGATATGATGGTAAAGGAAAATGAGATACGATGGTGAAGGAAAATGAGATATGATGGTAAAGGAAAATGAGATATGATGGTAAAGGAAATTGAGATATGATGGTAAAGGAAAATGAGATATGATGGTAAAGGAAATTGAGATATGATGGTAAAGGAAAATGAGATATGATGGTAAAGGAAAATGAGATATGATGGTAAAGGAAATTGAGATATGATGGTAAAGGAAATTGAGATATGATGGTAAAGGAAAATAAGATATGATGGTAAAGGAAAATGAGAAACGATGGTGAAGGAAAATGAGATATGATGGTAAAGGAAAATGAGATATGATGGTAAAGGAAAATGAGATATGATGGCAAAGGAAAATGAGATATGATGGAACAGGAAAATGAGATATGATGGTAAAGGAAATTGAGATATGATGGTAAAGGAAATTGAGATATGATGGTAAAGGAAAATGAGATATGATGGTAAAGGAAATTGAGATATGATGGTAAAGGAAAATGAGATATGATGGTAAAGGAAAATGAGATATGATGGTAAAGGAAATTGAGATATGATGGTAAAGGAAATTGAGATATGATGGTAAAGGAAAATAAGATATGATGGTAAAGGAAAATGAGAAACGATGGTGAAGGAAAATGAGATATGATGGTAAAGGAAAATGAGATATGATGGTAAAGGAAAATGAGATATGATGGTAAAGGAAAATGAGATATGATGGTAAAGGAAAATGAGATATGATGGTAAAGGAAAATGAGATACGATGGTGAAGGAAAATAAGATATGATGGTAAAGGAAAATGAGATACGATGGTGAAGGAAAATGAGATATGATGGTAAAGGAAAATGAGATATGATGGTAAAGGAAAATGAGATATGATGGTAAAGGAAAATGAGATACGATGGTGAAGGAAAATGAGATATGATGGTAAAGGAAAATGAGATATGATGGTAAAGGAAAATGAGATATGATGGTAAAGGAAAATGAGATATGATGGTAAAGGAAAATGAGATATGATGGTAAAGGAAAATGAGATATGATGGTAAAGGAAAATGAGATACGATGGTGAAGGAAAATGAGATATGATGAATATAATGGGAATATATTGTATTGGTATTGTACGGATAGGCTTACTCAAGTAAGTCATGGTACGGAATGATTGATATGATTCATTGTATAGATCTATTTGTATTTATACTTATTATATTGTATCTACTTAGCTTTAATATATTCACAATATGTGATTATTCATTTGTGAATTATTCATAATTAGAAATATTCCATAAATTAGAAATATTCTGAAATTATTCAAATGTTATCGAAAATTTGAAAAATAAAAAATTGAATTATTCCAAATTTAGAATACTCTACAATTAGAATTCTCTAAAATAAGAACACTCTAAAATAAGAATATTCTCATTCAGTAAAGGTTTAAATTATCTAACACGTGTATCATAGATACGAACGTTTGCCTTTGCAGTATCCTTGATTCCTGTTCTTCTAATTAGGATACCTGCTCTTTTATGAGCTTTTTTTAGGCAAATTTAATCTATTTTATAAAAAAGAGATGTAAAAACGGCCACTTTTATAGCATTCAAACTGGGTAGAGTTTCAATTTCCAGTTGCCGATTACTTATCGGATAAAAATGTGAATAGATTATTATTTATAAACGCTTTTTAAATAACTATATAAATGTGGAGAAATAAGTTTAATGAATCTTACTGAATCTTTTCCCGTAATTTTTCAATTTAAATAATCCTAAACTCTTTAAAAAACATCTAATCTTTCTCTTTAATAACATAGTAATTATTCTATTCATCTAGAACTGTTGTAATCTGCTAATTCATGTTGCAGTCATCTCAACTGCCTCGGGGTCTGTTAAATAGAACTGGTTTGGGGGGAAATTGGTTGATGTACCTACCGTTTGACCTTCAGGAAAACGGACAAAATCAAAAAAGATTTTGATTTACTCATGCAATAAACTATATAATATTTAAATTTGTACACCATCCTATATATATTAGTTCCTATATTGTGTCATATATCTATATAAAATTTACTATATCCTATTTAGCATCCTACATCATATAGCTATATTTGATCATCTCTTATATATACTCGTATAGTTCCCTTTATAATGTAGTGTAGAAAATATAGTTTCCTATAATTATGTTCCTATTTCCTTTATAAGTTGAAGATAAAGTATGAACACTGAATTTAATATAAAAATTAAAAGGAATACCGAGTCCATAATTTTAAAATTTTAAAAATCTTTATAAGATTGTAGAAAACCTTCCGAGTTAGTGACTGAGAATCTTGAATGTCATTTGACACACCGTGACTCAGCATATTTTTTGCAATCCTTTAATTCTATCAGTACTATCAGAGAGATTATCCTTTAACTCTAATTAACCAACAGACATTTTAATAGTAAAGCTGAAAAAACTTTAGAATTGATGAACTGAAAAATAAATCGATGTGAAAAAATTACCTAGGCCTAAATATGCATAGGCCTATAAGATGCGAGTCACCTTGACACTGATGTGTCACCTATGTGCAGAAGGTAAATAAGGTGAGTATTAGTTAATTAAAGGTGAAGAATAAGGTAAATACGGATATAGAGGTTACATGTTAATATGATAATTGGGCAAATATGAATAACTACACGCAGCATTATTTACTAATTAGGTAAATTTGCTGATTGAAAACTGATATGAATTGGTAGGTAATTTTAATGAGATTTAATATACCGCAGTAACGTATTGAATGATAGTAACGAAAACAATTTCAAAGTTCTATAATACAGTTTGTTGCAGAAGTGTTGGTGACATTTACATCCTCATATCTGCTAGTAAGATGGTACAAATTTAAAAAGAAATTGTATACATGTATAGCTCATACAGCGGACGATCTTTAAATAGACACTATAGCCTACAACGGACTAAAATTATCCGTTCTACTTACGGGACATGCAGCTCCTATAAAGGCCTCTTTAAATTATATGGTTTGACAAATATTTTATTCGTCAGCCAACTATCTATAGTAAAACATTGATTATTTTCAGAGGTGTTACAATTAACATTTAATGTATCGTTTTTTTCAAATTTTCAGTAATTTGATTTTGTTACCCTTTTTCTATACATTTTCTTTGATTAGAAAAGTTCTATAGAAATTTGATGGAGGTGTAACTATTCTATATCTTCACGTAATTCATATATCTATTTAGTTGCTAATATCTTTGCATTGTTTTACCTACTTTATTTTCCGTACATTTCTATGAATAACTTATATAAATACTATAAGATTTTCATTTAAAGTTTGATTTAATTATAATCCGATATTGTTCACCTTCACTAGCGTTTCTTGGAAATGCTGTTAGAGAAAACTCACAAAGTTGAAATCCCCGATTGAACTAATTCTGTGACCTTACAGCGACCACTTGATCTGTACAGCGACCTCTTTTTCAGGTGCATATCTGTCGTTGTACGAGATTTACCTTATTATTTATTCACCCTAGTTATTGTGAAGCTATTCTCTTTTCCGATCATATAAGTAAAACTTGTAATAAATATAAATAAAACAAGTTAATTTATATGTTTTTTCTTTTATGATCGAAAAAGAAACAGACCAAAAAAATCTTAGCCTTCCTCCCCTTAAAGTGTAAGTCTGTTTTCAGTTCTATTTATAGTTCAGACCTAGGTACTAACTAGGTACTAACTAGGTCAAACTCTGTCAATTATCACTAGAAATCAGAGAGTAAAAAGACTGCAGCTAATTAACCTCTAGAGGAATAACTAGGACAAATATTGATTAGTGAGGCAGGTACTGGAGAGTTGACCTTAAATGCTCATAATCCTCAAATAATCATCCTCAAATAATCATCTCATTATCAATATTTTCATAATCTTCAATGTATGATTTTTTTCATAAATAATTCAAATAAGGAAAAACATATTCGGCGAGAGAAAGTTATGG